>PVIH01000798.1:0-197500 GCA_004025045.1 Sigmodon hispidus
TATTTCCTGCCGCCTACTCCTCCTAGGTGAGTTCGCTTCTAATTGTTCTAAGGCTTTCAGCTGCACTGTTAGGTCTCTAGTGTGGGATTTCTCAAGGTTTTTCATATAGGCGTCTAGCGCTATGAATTTTCCTCTTAAGACTGCTTTCATTGTGTCCCACAAGTTTGGATATGTTGTAGATTCATTTTCATTGAATTCTCGGAAGACTTTGATTTCTTTCTTGATTTCTTCTTTGACCCAGACATGGTTCAGCTGATTGATGTTTAGTTTCCATGAGTGAGTAGGCTTTCTTTGGGTTTTGATGTTGTTGACCTCTAACTTTAAGCCCTGATGGTCCGATATGTTACAAGGGATTATTTCCACTTTTTTGTATCTGCTGATATTTGCTTTATGACCAACTATGTGGTCAATTTTGGAGAAAGTACCATGCCACTCCTTTGTTTTATCTTTATTTTCTTTCAGAGATTTGTTGATCTCTTCCAATTTTTCAATTTTTTCTTCTATTTCTTTAGGGGAGATTTTTATGTTTTCTATTTTAAGGCTTCTGTTATCTTCATTAATTTAATTTTAAGGTTTTTTTTTCTGCATTGCCACAGTCTGGTCTTTTTGTTATAGAACCACCAGATTCTGGTGGTATCATATTGTTCTTTTTGTTGTTATATGTATTCTTGCACTGCGGTCTGCCTATTGTGTCCTTGGATCACTACAGAATTTGTCTATATTTCAGGGATCTTATTTTGATGCAATCTGTTTTGGCTGTGTCTGTGTCTCAGGTAGACTCTCCTGATCCAATCTGGGCTCCTGATTTATTTGAAGGTAGTGTATTGTGTGTCCTAGTGAGCTGTACTGGGTATAATAAGAGCTGACTGGTTCTGTGTCTCAGGCACCTAGTCTTGGTCCAATATGAGCTCTTTATATAGAGGAAGCTCTTGATCCTATAGGGGTTCTTGACTCAATAATGAGTTGTGGGTCTCAGGTACCCCTCTTAACCTAGGTGCTGATGAACTGTGGGTCTCAGGTAGCTTCTCTTGATTCACTGGGTGCTGAGGAACTGTGAGTCTCTAGGAACCACTCTTGATCCAATAGGTGCTGGGGGACTGTGGGTATCAGGTTGTCATTGAGGTTGATGGGTGATGAGGTAGGTTGTAGGTTGGGATGAAATATGTAGTTGGGGTGTCCATTAAACTTGATTTTACTGGGGCTTCTGAATGGCTGGAGTTGTCCCTGCTGGTTTGAATTTAGGGGAGAGCGGAGTGGGGGTAGGGTTCTAAGAGCTATGTTATAGGGCCTGGATTCTGGAGACTGGGCTCTCTGCCTGGGTTGGGTAAAGTGTCACTCACCTTTGCTCCAGTGAGTAGTGAGGATCTGTGGGTCTCAAAACCTTAATTATTCTGTAAGAGAGGAATATTTTGTATAGATAGTAAAATCACTGCATTCCAAGTATTCTTTCTTTTCTTTCTTATTTTGTTAATGTGTTTGTGTGCGTGTATGTGTGTGTGTGTGTGGTGTGTATGTGGGGATATGTGTGTGGTGTGTGTGTTTTAAAGGAAAAAAGAGCACATCTTTTTATCTCACTTTACAGCTGCAGGGGTAGTTTTGCACAAGCAAGCTGTTTAACAGAAGCTATGGTAAGCTGTTAACTGGGAGGTTTGTACCAAGAGGAATTTTTATAGAAATTAAGATAAATTAGCTGGGCACCTTGTCCTTGGATTTCTAGAACAGGGTTGGATAATTTCCAAGGTGCTTTTCATTAAAGAGATCAAATTCTTGTTAAACATAAATGGGCTCAACAAGAATAGGAGAAGGGGAACCTTTGCACTGTTTGCTTTGTCATATTATATGATACTTCATTCACTTTATATCTAGTCATATCTGATTGAAAAAATCTTGAGATTTCTGAATATTTCTCTAGATACAACAATAGGCATATCAGGGAACTATACATGGTGATTTATTTCTGTATATTATTATGGTGAATAGTGCTTCTTGAATCTTATAAAATCACTGCTTTTGAACTGGGGTACAGTTCAGTGGAAGAGTATTTCCTTATCACATACAAAGTCCTGGGTTTGATTCTCAGCATTACACATACCTACACAAAATATTGCTGGAATAAAATGAAATTTTTATATGCAATAATTTAACTGCTTGAAAGAACAGCTTGTAGAAAGAATCTTTCTTCTTATTTCCTCTGTATAAGCTAGAAAACCTGGTATCTCTCTCCTTTATATTTTAATAAATCAGTGTGGGGCATTTATTCACATGTGAAGAAAAAAGTGCTCTTTAGTGAGACAACAGACTAAACTGTAGTACAGTCTGGCTTTGTTTGATGTTAGACACAGCATTTTGTCTATTTATACTTATTGAAAACTCGGTATTGAAAATGACATCTGCATTATGGAAAGCAGGGTCAAATAAAAGACCTTCTTTATTCTGCCAGTGTAGGTTTGATTTGTAAAAAACTAATTTTCTTTCTTCACCATCATATTGACAGTGAAAATGAGATCAAGCTTTTGAAAACACAAGTTGAAACATACTTATTTCACTGAAGACTCCAGAGAAGACAAAAAGTAGTTATATATAAGTAATGTTATATGTCTAGTTAGATGTTCCAAGTAGACTCTGACATACTCATTCTGGTTCAATAGTCCTGGATGAACTAAATAGTTTGCCTTCAATAGATTCCATGTAGTTTTGTTTGGAGATATTTTTAGGACTTGGTGATGGGTTTTCACTGAGGTGACAGCAAAGGCACGATTCTAGCCAAATTCGCAATGCATGTGTCCAAAATACTAGAGACTGCTATAAGCCAACAAATTCTAACAAAAAAAGGGGTGTTTGGGGCCAAAGAAATGACCTTCACACAGGTGGAAACAGAACCAGTGCTGAATGTAGTATAGGATGGAGGAGCAATGAATTATATATAAAGATGGTTCAGATCGCTTAGAGCAGCAAGAGACTAGGCAAAGACATTTGCAGGATCTCTTATTAAAATATACCTTCCTTCTTTCTAAAGAACATATTGCCAATCATTGCCCTGCCTAGCAAAGGCATCCAGGTAATTGGAGAGTACCCATACCATCAGAGAACTATGTCAATGCTACTTAAAGAGACATCTGATTTCAAAATGTAAAACCTGGTGAATACACCAAATGAGGCTTGTGTGACATTACTGTGAACTAGTAGCAAACACAGATGATAAGAGTTGGGATAGATTGCAATTTGAAAACCTTCATAATGAATTCTCCTTCATGCTCCCTGCCTATGAAAAGAGACAAGGCAATGCCAACCTGAGTAAGAATTCCTAGCAGAGTGTGCAAGAGAAGCTGGAATTAACTTCCGTGTTTTTAATTCAGAACTGCAGGGAATGGGACACCATTGTGAAGAAAATGTCATGCTATTTTAGGAGAAGCTCTCAAGAGAGAAAACTAGTCATGAGGTGGAGGGTTATATTCACACGCACTGAAAAAAACCACAAATGATATTAAGCTATATTGCTGGGGAAAGCCTTCAAATCAATTCCATAGGCCACCTGATACATATAGCTTTCATCTCTTTTTAAAGCAAAGGGACCAGCCAATACCAGCTGAATGAAATAATGTAGGGTGACCAAAAGTAGCAGAGCTGATCCCTCTCCTCCTGTGAAGATGCTCACTGAAGTGGAATTTCTCAGATTAGTCTCTTATATCCTTGACCCGAAGTCATCTGTGACCTCCAAATTCACTTGTTTTGTGTTTATATCATTGCCAGCCAAGTCATCCTGTAATAATGGAGTGAGAGGAAGCAGGTGAAAAGTACATACCACCTGTGATGACAGATGAGCAAAGAAATCACCAAGGCAACAGAAAGGCGATACATTTGGAAGTCCCAAGAGAAGCCAAGAATGAAAGGGCTTTACTCTCCCCCAGGAAGTGCACAGATAGTTTTTTTCTACCACCAAATGTTCAGTGTTTGGCAAATGACAATAACTATGCTTTGGAAAAAAATCCACAGTCCTCATCCTTGGCTCCAACAGTAACCATGGCAGAGGAGTCACATTAACAAAACCTTTGGTGTAGATCTAGAGGTAAGGCTTATGAGACAGAGCTGACAGTGTGAGCTGGCTCTGGGAAACAGTGTGCTCTCTCCCATGAGGGAACATGAGGCAAGGCTTTGGAGAACACTCAGGGCACTCTGTGGCCAACAGTATTTAGATCAGGCAGCTATTAATTCAAAATTTATATAAAACTCTTTATCTAAGCTTAGAAAATGGGTTTGATGCCTGGAGTATGGTTACTGAATTGATTTTTAGCTAGCACAGAAGGATTCAAATATGAAGGCAAATAATACAAATTAATTATTTTCTTCATTTATAAGCTGCTCAACATATTTATGACCTATAAATTTTTGTTATATAGTAATCCATTAATAATGAATCAAGTTTTTGTTCAAAAATAAAGTAGATCTGTAGTTTTCTTTGATTGAAGGCAGGTAAAAAATAATCCAAATATTTTAAGTAATTTTGAGTCAATTGTCTAGGTTTTGTTTTGTTTTTTGAGGCCTACTAGTTTAATATTGTGCCATCTACCATATAATTCACATGAATTTAGACATACGTAGATATATTTCAAGTAAAATTTCTGGTAATATTTTTCTTTTTGTAAATGACCATGTATCTCTTGAGGTTATGGAAAGCTAGTGACAGTTTATTTGGTTCAGTGACATCTGAAAAGCAAGGGGCAGAATCACTTTCTCATGACAGGAATTTGTAGAGAGGATACTGAAAACCACTTGGGCGAGCGTGTCCCAGCACACTCTGTAGCAGGCAGAGATAAACTCTGCCTGCCACGGTCACCCCAGCTGCAGCTGAGGGAATTTGCATTGTTACCCACATCCAACTGAGCAAACAGATAAGGACTGGGGACCCTGAAGGACAGACTCAGACCTCACCCAGAGGTGATGAGGGGTCAGCAGGCCCCAACACCTGTATCCCTGCCAGGGGGAGTTGAGCTCCCATTGGTTCTGGTTCCGAGACCAGGTGCTGTCTGCAGAGTGTGTTCCAGCACATTCCATAGCAGGCAGAGATAAATTCTGACTGCCACGGTCCCCCCAGCAGTAGCACGGCTGCCACCCTACCTCCAATTGGTCAAACAGAGAAAGATTGAAGACTGGAAATTAAGTCCCCTGCACAGTGCAGAAGTAGTGATTGAACAGAACTTTTCCTCAGAGGTGACAGGAGGGACACAAGCCCGAGTGCCACAACTGACCAGGAGCCACCTAATCATGAATCAATGAAGCCATGGGCAGATGCCAGTGCAAAAACTTACATAATAATATAAAGGACAACAAGGTAACTCCAGAACAAAGTGGCAATCCTACAAATACAAGACCTAAACTGAGCAATGAAGAGAAAACAGAAGGAAGCGACACCAAAAAATCCATTTTGATGATCATCAAAGCTCTCAAAGAAGATATGAAAAAAAGCCTTAAAGAAATAGAAGAAAATACAAACAAAAAATTGAAAGAGATGAACAAATCTATGAAAGAAACATGTGAGGAACTAAAAGCTGAAATAGAAGCAATAAAAAAGGCACAAAATGAGGCAAAGATGGAAATAGAAAATCTGAAGAAAAAATCTGGAACCACAGATACAAGCATAACAAACAGAGTTCAAGAGATGGAAGATAGAATCTCTGAAGTGGAAGACTCAGTAGTTCAAATAGATATATCAGTCAAAGAAAATAGTAAAACTAAAAAAGTCACAACTCAAAATGTTCAGATAATCTGGGACACCATGAAAAGACCTAATTTGAGAATAATAGGAATAGAAGAAGGAGAAGAATATCAGCTCAAAGGCACAGATAATGTTTTCAATAAAATCATTGAAAAAAACTTCCCTAACCTGAAGAAAGAAATGCCTATAAAGTTATAAGAAGCTTACAGAACACCAAATAGATATGACCTCCCAAAAAGAGTCAGCGCACCACATTATAATCAAGCCACAAAACATACAGAACAAAGAAAAAATTTTAAGAGCTGTAAAAGAAAAGGACCAACTCACATATAAAGGCAGAGCCATCAGAATAATGCCTGACTATTCAATGGAAATGATGAAAGCTAGAAGGGCTTGTTCAGAAGTTATACAGATGCTAAAAGAACATGGCTGCCAAACTAGAATACTATACCCTGCAACAATATCAATGACCATAGATGGAGTAAACAAGGTATTTCAGGACAAAGTCAGACTAAAAGAATATCTATCTACCAATCCAGCACTAAAGAGAGTATTAGAGGGAAAACTCCAATCTCAGGAACCCAGATACACCCACAAAATCACAAACAATCAATAATTCCACAGAATACTCTAGAGAAAGCAAATACAAACAAGTTACCACCAAAATGGGAGGAAATATCAATCAATGGTCACTAATTTCCCTTAATATCAATGGACTCAACTCTCCTATAAAACACCACACACTAGAAAGATGAATACAACAACAAAAGTCATCCTTTTGTTGCCTACAAGAAACACACCTCAACTGCAAAGACAGACACAGGCTTAGAGTAAAGGGTTGGGAAAAGATTTCCAGTCAAATGATTCTGAGAAACAAGCTGGGGTGGCCATCCTAATATCTAAAAAAGTAGACTTTAAGCTTAAAGCAATTAAAAGGGACCAAGATGGTCACTACTTATTCATCACAGGAAATATTGGTCAAGGGGAGATTTCAATCTTGAATATTTATGCCCCAATATAAGGGCACCTACTTATGTAAAAGAAACACTGCTAAAGCTCGATTCCCACATCAATTCTTATATCCTAATATTCAGAGAATTCAATACCCCACTTTCAACCCTGGATAGATCAACCAGACAGAGACTCAACAGAGAAATAATGAGTCTAAAAGAGGTTATGATTCAGATGGATTTAATAGATATCTACAGAATTTTCCAACCAACCACAAAGGAATATACATATTTCTCAGCTCCTCATGGAACTTTCTCCAAAATTGACCACATAATTGGTCATAAAGCAAATATCAACAGACACAAAAAAATGGAAATAATCCCTTGTAACATATAAGACTACCAGGGCCTAACGTTAGAGTTCAACAACATCAAAACACAAAGAAAGCCTACCAACTCATGGAAACTAAACTTCACTCGGCTAAACCATCTCTGGGTCAAGGAAGAAATTAAGAAAGAAATCAAAGTCTTCCTAGAATTTAATGAAAATGAATCCACAACGTATCCAAACTTGTGAGACACAATGTAAGCAGTCTTAAGAGGAAAATTCATAGTGCTAGATGCCTATATGAAAAACCTAGAGAAATCCCACACTAGAGAACTAACAGCTCAGCTGAGAGCCTTAGAACAATTAGAATCGAACTCACCTAGAAGGAGTAGACGGCAGGAAATAATCAAACTTAGAGCTGAAATCAATACAATTGAAACAAAAAGAACAATACAAAGAATCAACACATCTAAGAGTTGGTTCTTTGAGAAAATTAACAAGATAGATAAGCCCTTAGCCAAACTAATCAAAAAACAGAGAGAGAGTGTTCAAATCAACAAAATCAGAAATGAAAAGGAGGAGATAACAACAGACCCACAGGAAATACAGAAAATTATCAGATCATATTTTGAAAATCTGTATTCCACAAAAATGGAAAACCTAGAAGAAATGGACAGCTTTTGGGACAGGTACCACCTACTAAAATTAAATGAAGATCGGATTAATTACCTAAAGAGGCCATAACCGTTAAGGAAATTGAAGCTGTCATTAAAAACCTCCCCAAAAATGAAAGCCCTGGTCCAGATGGTTTCAGTGCCGAATTCTACCAGACATTCAAAGAAGAATTACTACCGTTACTCCTCAAACTATTTCACACAGTAGAAATTGAAGGAATATTGCCAAATTCCTTTTATGAGGCCACAATCACCCTAATACCCAAGCCACTCAAAGACACAACAAAGAAGGAGAATTACAGACCAATTTCCCTCATGAACATTGATGTGAAAATTCTCAAAAAAATTTTGGCAAACTGTATACAACAATGTATAAAAGATATCATCCACCATGACCAAGTAGGCTTCATCCCAGAAATGCAGGGCTGGTTTAACATACGAAAAACTGTAAATGTTATCCATCATATAAACAAACTAAAGAAACAAAACTACATGATCCTATCCTTAGACGCTGAAAAAGCCTTTGATAAAATCCAACACTCCTTTATGATTAAAGCCCTGGAGAGATCAGGAATACAGGCAGAATACCTAAATATAATAAAGGTGATTTACAAGAAGCTGACAGCCAGTATCAAACTTAATGAAGAAAAACTCAAAGCAATCCCACTAAAACCAGGAGCTAGACAAGAATGTCCTCTCTCCCATTATCTATTCAATATAGTTCTCAAAGTTTTAGCTAAAGCAATAAGGGAACAAAAATAGATTAAGGGGACTCAAATTGGAAAAGAAGAAGTGAAGCTATCTCTATTTGCAGATGATATAATTGTATACATAAGTGACCCACAAAATTCTTCCAAGGAGCTGCTACAGCTGATAAACACCTTCATCAATGTAGCAAGATACAAGATTAACTCAAAGAAATCCGTCACCCTTCTATACACTAAAGATAGAAGAGCTGAAAAAGAAATAAGGGAAACATTACCCTTCATAATACCTGCAAATAGTATTAAATACCTTGGAGTAACTATAACCAAAGAAGTAACAGACCTATTTGACAAAAATTTTAAATCACTGAAGAAAGAAATTGAAGAGGCTATCAGAAAATGGAAAGCTCTCCCATGTTCCTGGATAGGTAGGATCAACATAGTAAAAATAGCAATTCTACCAAAGGCAATCTAAAGATTCAATGCACTGCCCATAAAAATCCCAACACAATATTTTTTGGACCTTGAAAGAACAATACTCAATTTCATTTGGAATAACAGGTATGCCAGGATTGGCAAAACAATTTTACGCAACAAAAGAACCTCAGAAGGTATCACCATCCCTGACTTCAAGGTATACTATAGAGCTACAGTAATAGAAACATCCTGGTACTGGCATAAAAACAGACTTACAGATCAATGGAATAGAATTGAGGATCCAGACATTAACCCAAAAACCTATGAACACCTGATCTTTGACAAAGAGGCCCAAAACATTGAATGGAAAAAAGATAGTATATTTAACAAATAATATTGGCATAGCTCGATGGAAGTGTGTAGAAAAATACAAATAGATCTGAGCCTGTCACCCTGCACAAAACTCAAATCCAATTGGATCAAAGACCTCAACATATACCCAGCCACTTTGAACATGATAGAAAGGAAAGTGGGAAATACACTTCTATGTCATGCCCAACCTCTCCAGCAATGAAGAACGCAACTCAGGATTCTTTTCTCCAGCAGCTTTATTCAGGACCTTGAACAATCTTCTGACTTCTGACCCCAGGGGGAAGCTTGCTCTTGGCTAAATACCCTCTGGGCCTCCAATCCCGGTAAGCCATGTGGACATTGCCCATAGGTCCTAGGACAGGGGAAGCAAGCCACCATCCTCGCCCACAGCCATATAAGGAGTTGTTTACTCCTGAGAGCACTAGCCCTCGGGAAGGCTGAAGGTGGAAACTGGTGCCAACTTTAGGGCATGGTACAATGCAGCTCTCTACAGTTCCCCCTTCTTTATTAAAAAAGGCAGGCAGAATCAGAGGTCTAGTCTCTGAAGTGCAAAAGAAACATGTACAGGTATCGCTCAGGGTGTCATCCACCCAGACAATCCCTGACCTGTCTGACACCCTTTTTCACAGAGGCAGGCAGTTGGGTGTCAACCTGCACGCAACCAGACATACTCCTCATGAGTTCCCATAAATCAGAGTGCTCATGTGCAGTGCTAAGCCTCGCATCCTGCAAAACATTCTTAAGGCTTCTACTTTAGGGAGGCCAACCAAACTTGGGGGGACTGACACCGACTCCAATGGCTGAAAATGCTTGGACAACCATGGCTGCACTGTGACACTGAAGTTACCTAACATGACAAATGCACCACAGGCAAACTAGGAATATCAGCGCCATCAGGCCCACCAGAGCTCCCATTCCTGCCCACTTTTTCTGGAGATCCACAGCGGTGGAGAACCAGGACACCAGTCCTTCTGCCAGGTCCGGCATCCACTCTGGTAGAATTCACGGTCACAATGGCAACTCTCAGCTGAGTCATCAAATTTTTGAATTCACCAGTCCAATTTCCTAAAAGATAACTTGACAACTGCTTAGACAAATTTGTAGCGTGAATAAAATTCTGATATTGTACACTAATCCCACATAATCCTGAAAACTTCTATTCACAACCAAGCTGGACCAGCTGCCAAAGAGTATCAATCTACTCTTGGACCAGGTCAATCCTTTGATTAATAACCATCAAGCCCCCTTTTAACTGGGCAATAAGATTCTTTTGTATGTCTAGGGCCTGTACTACATTAGCCAAAACCACATTCAAAGTCTGTGCAGTCTGCACGATATGGCTTGTGGCTCCTATGGCAGCCAATGAAATGGCTGTGATTATGGTGAGCACTTATCTGCACCATCAGGGTCAGCAACAGGAGCTTCTACATCGTCTGCTTGCTCCCCTGCCTCATTTTCCTTTTTTGATTGAATCTTCCTGGTCAGGCGTTCCGGTACTCAAACTGGATCATTTCTATCCTGGGGGAAAACATAAACAGATCCTGTCGTGCATATTAAGACAGGGTCCGGGCCGTACCAGCGGCCTGTGAGGATGTCTTTCCATTTCACCAGTCCTTTCTGCATAGTGCCTGGATTGGCATGCCGGTCTGTTTCCACAGTCCCATGGGCGTCCAAATTTAAAAAATTAAGAGTAAAGAGAGCTAGGGAAAGCCTTTCCTTTGGGGTATGGCCATGGCCTATTTCCTCTTTCTGTTTTATAAGGCACTCCTTGAGTGTGCAGTGAGCTCTTTCTGCTATGCCCTGCCCTTGGGGGTTTATAGGGCAGGCCATGGATCAATTTCACTCCCATCTGTGCATAAAAGGTTGTGAATTGATGTCCGGTATATCCTGGGCCATTATCAGTCTTAAGCTGCATTGGTTTTTCCCAGGCTGCTCATGCTTCAAGGCAATGAGCGATAACATTATACCCTTTCTCTCCACTTAGGGTGGTGGCATGGATAATACCATAACAGGTGTCAACTGACACATGAACATATTTGAGGTTGCCAAATTCAGAAAAATGTGTAACATCCATTTGCCAGATCTTAAGAGGGAGCAAACCCAGGGGGTTAATTCCCAACGACGGGGGATGCTGAAACTCCACACAATGTGAACAATCCAAAACTATTTGCCTGCCCGCTTGCCTAGAAAGCTGAAATTTGCTTTGCAAATTTCTGGCATTAATATGGTATAACTGATGAAATTCTGTGGCTTGTATAATGGGGATGGCAGTAAATACCCATTCTTGCTGGGTGGCGGCATCCACTAGGGCATTGCCTTTGCTCAGAGGCCCAGGCAAGCCAGTGTGGGCTCTAATGTGTTGGGGGAAAAACTTCTTAGAGCGGTTCCTAATAAGATCCTGTAACTGAGAGAATAAACCTGCAACTGAACTGAAAGATCTTATAGGACCCGCCACCTCAAGAATTTTCAAGGTATTAACAACATAAACTGAATCAGAAATCAAATTAAATGCACAAGAAAAGATTTTAAAACCCTCTAATACTATTTGAAGTTCTGTTATTTGAGGGGTTCCTGGAGCAAATTGGCATTGGACCGGTGATTGGCCTTGGGCCATGTATGCCCCTACTCCAGTCTTAGAGCTGTCTGTAAACACATTAATTGCACCAGGAATAGGTTCTGTAGATGTCACCTTTGGAAAAATAACAGGATGCTCCTTAAAAAAGTCATTAATGGGTGTTATGGATAGTGGTTGTCCAATTCACCAGGAAAGGAGCATCGGAGTATAGCCCAGTCATCAATGGTGGCACACAGCACAGAAATTTGTGCTGCAGTGAAAGGCACCATGATGCTCCCCAAGAGCAGACCAAAAAACTGTAAAGCCTGTTGAAGACCCTGTTGGACCAACTCAGCAACAGCTGTGGGGTAATGCTCAATGCTCTTATTTGGGGAAACCTTGGGGTGTATCCATAGCGTAGGTCCTTGTTGCCATAGCACCCCTGTGGGTTGTCTAAAGGTGAGCAATATACATAGCAACAACTTCTGATTCTCTTGTACTCACATCAAACATGCCTGTCTTAGCCTATCTTCCACCAACTGTAGCGTTTGATGAGCTTCTTTAGTAAAATGCCTAGGGGAATCTAGGGCAGTATCACCTTTAAGAATGTCATATAGGGGTTTTAACTCATAATTTGCCAATTTTAAAAATCCCCTAACCCAATTTATATCCCCTAATAATTTTTGATAATCATTCAAAGTCTTTAAAATGTCCTTTCTTATCTCTATCTTTTGGGGCTGAACTACTCGAGGAGCAATCCTTGCTCCCAAATAATCAGCAATCTGAGTCAATTGTACCTTCTCGGGGGCAATAAAGAGCCCTCGGTGCTGGAGTGCTTTCACCAGCATTTCATAGGCCTCTTCTACCTCACCTCTCTGTTTCTCCGCTAACAGTATGTCATCCATATAATGGATGCAGCGCACCTTAGGAAACGCTTCACGCACTGGTTGCAGGGCATGCACCACGTATAGTTGACACATAGTAGGGCTATTGGCCATCCCTTGAGGTAATACGACCCATTCAAATCTTTGATCAAGTTCCTCGTGATTGCAAGAGGGGACAGTGAAGGCAAATCTTCCAGTGTCCTTGGGATGGAGCGGTATAGAGAAAAAACAATCCTTAATATCCACTGCAATAAGATGCCATTGAGAGGGCAAGGCTGTTAACAGTGGAAGGCCTCATTGAACTGGGCCCATAATCTGCATCTGACTATTTATGGCCCTTAAATCATGTAACAATCTCCATTTTCCCGATTGTTTCTTAATCACAAATACAGGTGTATTCCATGGTGAAGTAGAGGGTATGATATGCTTCTGTGCTAGCTATTCCTGCACTAGTTCTTGGGCTGCTTTCAATTTTTCTAAAGACAGGGGCTACTGAGGGACCCATACAGGTTTCTCAGTTTTTCAGGTGATGGGAATGCCATCCTCAGTGGCCCCTATGAAAAACCTAATCCTTGCCTTGTCACTCTATATTGAGGCATGACAGGGTCCTTCCTACCCTGCAAGTGCTTTCCTAAACCAAATTCTGGGTGAAATACCATGTCTTTTATCATCTCCTGGGATGTCACTGAATATTCATTGCAAAGCTTAAAGCCCATGTCTTTTAATGGGTCTCTCCCCCAGAGTGTAATGGGTAAATCAAGCACATAAGGTTGTATTCTGCCTGAGTGACCTTCATCACTTCTCCAGGAAAGTTGTCTTGCACCAACTTCAGGAGCCTTGGTGTATCCCAAGCCTTCTAAGGTTTGTGAGGAGGTCTGAACCGGCCACCCGGAGGGCCAATCCTTCCTTGCTATAATGCTTTTGTCAGCACCAGTATCTAACAGTCCTAGAATCCTTTTATTATCTACTGTTAAGGTTAGTATGGGTTGCTGATTCAGCTCTATGGACAAGAATGTCAAGTCCGTGCCTGTGGACCCAAATCCTCCTTTTTCCCTTTCTTTCTGAGCAGCAGGGTAGCGGCTATGTAGGCTAGTAAGAATCACTAATTGTGCTATTCTATTACCTGGAGATATAGCAGTAATCCCTTTTGGGGATTCCACCATTATCTTCACTGTTCCTGTATAGTCTGGGTCTATTATGCCTGGGAGAACTCTAAGGCCTCGTAGTGTTGAGGATGATTGCCTTATCAACAAGCCCATGGTCTCAGGCTCCAGAGGCCCTGTAAAGCCAGACTCTATCATCTGCACCCCCATTTGAAGGGTTAGTATGAGTTAGTATGGTGGCACAGAGGTCCAGCCCTGTGGAGCCCGTAGTGACTCTCTGCAGTCTTTCAGGTGGTGCAGGCTTGGCCACTGTTCCAGTGATTGGCCCTTGGCCTGGTCTGTCACTGCCCCATATATTTGTGGGCCCTGAGGATGGGGGCCTCATAGCCCGTTTTTTGGACGGGCCCCTGCTTGTTGGTTGTCAATGGGCTGTCCTTCTGTATTCCTAACTGAGCGGCACTCATTTGCCCAATCCCTCCCCTTCCGGCATTTGGGGCATAACCCGGGCTGTACAAGATGTGACTCATCCCTCCTTGTGCCATTTCCTTGGTCAGGGCAGTTCCGCTTTAAGTGGCCTATTTTACCACATCGGAAGCAAGCTCCTGAGGCCCCTGCGTTGTTTCCCCTTTTCTTGGTGAGTTGCACCATGGCTGCAGCTAGCCTTGCATTGGTCAGCGTGCCCCCTAACTCTTGGCATACCTTCATCCAGGCTTCAAGTCCTCTATTTTTATAAGGGGTAATGGCAGCTCGGCATTCCTTGGTACACTGTTCATATACTAGCTGCTTAATCAAAGGCATGGCAGTGTCAGGATCACCAAAAATGCAGCCTGCAGCCTCCACTAGTCTGGCCACAAAATCAGAAAAGGGCTCAGTGGGTCCTTGTAGTATCTTAGTAAGGTTCCAACTCATCTCTCCTTTATTTGGGAGAGATTTCCAGGCTTTGATGCCAATTTTATTGATCTGCTCATAGACTTGCGCAGGGTAGCCTGTCTGCTGATTAGCAAAACAACCCTGTCCCAGTAGCATGTCCCTATCCCATGCCTGGTTCCCAGCTGCCTGGTTTGCTGCCGCTTCCTCATTAGCAAATTCAATCAAAAATGATCTCCAGTCTAAATACTGTCCTGGACTAAGGCATGCTCTTACAAGACTGCTCCAATCATTGGGCGTCATGCAGCATCTACTCAATGCCTCCACTTGTGCCAAAGTGAAAGGGGCAGTAATACCATAAGTTCTTACTGATTTGGCCAGTGACTTGATTACTTTAAAGTCCAGGGGCTCTTCGTAACGATTCCCCTGGGGATCTTGGAATACAGAAAATGCTAACACCAGTTTCTGTCTCACTTTTCTCCATACTGCAGGTTTAAAGAACCGATTGCGGCCACCAAAGCCACCCCCCTCCATCTGAGTAAGTTGGGGGAGCAGATGGCAGAGGGCCACACTTCCCAGGAAGCAAGCATTCCCTCAGGGCTAGCCTCTTTTCCCTCTCTCCCTTTTTGATACCAATTTCTTAGTTTCTCTTTCCTTTCCTGACTCCTCCGACCTTGATAGGTCTTCTTCAGAACTACTGCTCTCAAGATCCAAAAGCTGAAAATCCTCTAAATCTGAGTAAGTGGTTCCCCCGGAATCTGATCCTTCAGTTCTAAGGCTTCTTACTTCTTCATTGCTCTCCCCATCAGATCTTTCCTCTCTTAACTGTTCTAAAGCAGCCCGACCTCCTTCAATTGCCTCACAGCACCTCTGATCATCCAAACGACCTTGAATCACCCTCCAAATGGATCTCATGCCTGCCTTTAGAAATCCCTGCTCATGGGCAAAGTCTAAATCTCGCCCTAACTTCTCCCAGGAGGACACCATTAGACTGCCTGTAACAGCAAACCATGGAGCTGCAATGTCACATTCCTTTAAAAATCTCTCTAATGTGCTTTCCTTAATTTCCAGACTGAACACCACGCTGTTTCTGTACCATAAATCAATTCAAATATGCAATTCAGAAAGCTGCTTTTGGCTCTGTTTCAGTGATCTAGAATGCTCTTTAAGCTTTTTAACCTTTCTCAGGATTTATGCGGTTGTTCGGCCCCACATTGGGCACCATCTGTTGCAGTAAGTTTCCTGGCCTGATTTGGTCCCGGAGATTTGTGTCCTGATGTTCATGATGGTTGGAACCAACAATGGAGGAGGGTTCCCCTTGTTCCACATCCTCTCCAGCATAGGCTGTCATCTGTGTTTTTTATCTTACCCAAGCTTCATGCTGTCAAAGGACATTGATCTCATGGGGTTTTGAAGCTGGATCATCTCAACTGGCTTCTTGGAAGCTGAGAATGTTCATTCAGGTGGCTTTGGCAAATGGAACCACATTTGCCTAGAACCAATCCACAGGTTTTGATCTTCTGTGGAGACAAAAGCAGAAACTCTTTTCCCAAGTAACATATTCTTTTAAACAGATTTCAAAGTCAAGATGTCTTTAAAGTATATGCATTTGTTTAACTTAGCAGCCTTAGCAATCAATTGTCTCTCTGCAATTAGCTCATTAAAAGTTAAAAAATTAAAAGTAAACTCAATAGCCCTAAACCAGACTCCTTGTTTATCTGCCATCTTCATGTGGCCTTTTTATCTTTATTTCCTTATTTCTCTTTCTTAAAGGGTTTCTTTACCCTTTTTTCTTTTTCTCTCTCTGAAGCTTATGAGTATTTTACATACATTGTACCACGTTTAAAGGTTTTGTGTGTCTAAATCGGTCTTATTGAGAATTCTTAATCATTTTCTAACTCAAAGAGCTTTTAAAATGTGGGTATCACTTTAATTGCTGACTCTGCCCCTTTTGGTGGATTTTCAATATGGTGGAGCAGCCTGCTGCCGGCAACCAGAGCGGACTCACAAAATTCTGCTACCAGAAAAACCTTTTTAAACTATGTTTCCTTTCTGTTCAATATAAGCAGAAACCTTAAATCAATCACACTTATGCCAAGCCTTCCGTGAAATGTATGAGTTTATGCAAATCATTGTGGAATAGACATCCTTCTCCAGTATTTCTGCCCTTGTAGGTAATGACCCTACTCTAGGACAAGACACTATTGTTCTCTTTTCTTTGCTTGATGATCAAGTGATCCAGTTCACTTTCTCAGAGCTTCTAAAACTCAAAACACTCAAGGTGAGACTTAACCTGGTGTTTTCTTTATTTACATAAAGGACTTAAACTGGAGAGTCCAAAAGAACCAAGGGAAGAATGTGAGGGTCTTTAGAAAAGGTAAGCTGGACTTTTGAACATGTTTTTATTACTTGATGAGAAAGCACAGGGATTTCAACATTTTAGAGCAGGCTGGGCCAGGTTTCTGTAGAGTATCAGTCTGGTGTCCTACAATTGCTAAAGCTAGCTGGATCCAGCAAGCTAGTGGGAGACAGTATATAGTAGAATTAGGAGAATGAGATATGATGTGGTTTGAGCCAGTCTGTGCTGATGGAGGCACTTGGAAGGATCAGTAGGGATGCTGCGCCTGGAAATTAGGCAATGAAGGAGCTGCAAATACTCAGGCCTGGGCTCAGCTAAGCAGTGCAGTGTGGCATGACAGTGAATACTATGAACATGCTCTCTTAAAGCTTATCTTCAAATCATTAATGTATGCTTTCTCTGTCAACTGCTGTTTCTCCAGATTATTTCTGTCTAAGTACCAGAATGTATGTAACTTGTGGCTCAATGAACATCACCCCCCCACCCCTAGCTCATACACCCAGGAAATTAGTTAAGCCAAGTTAGTCACTTGGATCAGAGCCTTGTTCTCTAGGGAATGTCAGCTACTGCCTGTTCTTGCCCTTATTCCTATTTGCAGAACCTGAATTTATATTTCAAAAGACGGAGTGAGTTCTAGTTCTGTGGGAGTAGGTTGCCACCAAGATGCTGCCTAGAAACAGTGATGGAAGGGTCACACAAAGTAACTATGCCAATACTATTCATAGACAATCTTGAGAATAACATGGAATTGAGGGATGTTAGGGTTGAGGGTACAGGCTGAAGAACTAACCCTAAACTTTTTTCATGATTACATGGAAAAGAGCAGGTGGGATTCCTTTTTCTTTTTTGGTTCTGTTTTATAGCAAAGTATTTTTATTTTTCCCGAGGTAAAGAGTGTACTTGTAAGGCATGGCTCATAACATTCATTTAAAAGTATAATACTGGATTTTAAACTTCAAGTCCTTTGCAGCATTCATTGCAGGGAGGAGAGTGTACTTGACAAACAGATCAGGAATTGTAATTTTAAGTTATCCAGTAACCACATATAGTTATTTTCATTACTTCCAAAATTATCTCATATATTATAAGCAGGAACACACTCTAACCAATTGCTGCCATAGAGACTAAACAATAAAAAACACAAAAGATAGACCCAGCAGAAATTGTGAAATGTATCCCACAGAAATATATGGACACAGAAAACAAATCTTCAATAACATCACAAAGATAAATTGTGTTTTTATGTAGGTATTAGGCAGGCATTTCTTTAGCAAAGAATCTGATTAGAAATATTCTGTAGATGAAGTGTGGGGAAGAATGAATGAATAAAATTTAACTTCTCCAGTGCAGGCTGGGAGAGCTGCATGTTCACCTCTTTTCTACTGCAGGCTGGGACAGCTGCATTCTCACCTCTACCAACTAGACAATCTAAGGCATAGAGGAATGAAGCGGTTTTATCTTCTTCCAGTCGTGGGTGGCCCCAGTGCCTCACTCCAGCTGTCTTTCTCTATTAGAAGAGCTGAAATTGTTGTCACTTCTAAAATATCTCATTTGTTCTGTTATTCTAACCGAATTTTCTCTATTTCCCATGGCGTCTCCCACTAAGAAGATGATCCTGTGCTACACTTTCTCTATTCAGACCCCTAAGACAATTTCTTTCCTTGGAAAAAGAAAATGTGAACATAGATTTTTGTAAAGAAATCTGGCTTAAGGAGATTATCTTTTCACAAGAGCAATAAACTACACATGATTAGTTATATAGATTTTTTTCTGCAGACCTAAAAGTACTTCAAAAAACAATTCCTCCTTTCAAAAATACATCTATCAGCAGTCTCTTTTCATTCATCAATGAAAGGTGTGATTATGGAGACACTCTCAAGAGTTATCAATCATTTGACTATAAACCCCAATAACATATGCTCTTGCATAGGTGGAGAATCTTTCTACATGGGTCGTTTACCTCATACTTCATGTTTTGCTACAGCCACTAACTCCTCATCTGACGGGAGAAGGCATAGAGGAGAAAAATAAAGGTCCCATGCTTCAAGCTATGAAAAATAATTTTGAGAATTATTTTTAAAATAAGTAATAAATATAGGTTGTCCTCTATGAACCCTAGGACTGTGATGAATGGGGCTGATGGGGAGTTATAAAAGAAGTTTAATAACATATTTTCCCCTGATGATGCCTGCTGCTTTTTGAGAAATAAATTTATTGGACAATATTACAGAGCACACTTCAATAAGCTAGAGAAAGAAAGGGAAATAAATGGTCATCAGTGCTGGGGGGATGGCTCAATGATTAAGAGCACTGGCTGCCCTTCCTGAGGACTGGAGGTCAATCACTAGCATTCATGTGATAGGTCACAACCATCTGTGATTGTAGTCGGAAGGGATCTGACTGCTTCTTCCAACTTGCAAGGGGCCTGCATGAATATGATGCATAGAGTATTGTGTCTACATATGTTAGGTTTCAGGAAAAAGACTGATTTAGTCAAAAAGGAAAATTGAGTCCAAAAATATAGTTTGTGATGATGTGGAAAAAGAACCTATAGAGCTGGCTCTGAGAAACTTTTGTGCCCAGAGTCCAGGTGCCCTGAAAAGACAACCAAGAGACATTGTATGATGTAGTAGCAAAGAGTCTCTTTATTGATGAGCTATGTTGGGTCATTCTGGCTGTTCCTCTGAGTCAATTTTGAAGCCCAAGGAAAGCAAGGGTTTTTATTACAGGGTGGGGGTGA
This sequence comes from Sigmodon hispidus, assembly GCA_004025045.1. NCBI lineage: Eukaryota > Metazoa > Chordata > Mammalia > Rodentia > Cricetidae > Sigmodon > Sigmodon hispidus. The sequence continues at coordinate 19,666 of PVIH01000798.1, forward strand.
GGGGCAGGAAGTGCTTCATAGATGTGGGTTTACAGTTCTGGAATTGGTCCAGGCTTGGGCTAAGGGTACCTGTTATGAATTTATTAGCTACTCTGAATTCTAGGGATGCTTTCAACATTTAGAGATAGTGCTTAAGATTTTCTATATCAGCAGATTAGCAGATGTGTACCTGGAGACTGTCTGTTCTATTGTTAAAGTCCCCATCCTGGAAAGGGAATGCTGGGAATGTCAGATACTTCCCCTTAGGTGCTGAACCCTCCCTCAGTGATGTCTGTTGTGGGTTTTTTCTAGAATTACAAGGTGTTGCCAGTAAGAGACTCAGGCCTACTGTCTGGTTTTTATTAAACCTGTCATGGCAACTGTATAGCCAAGGTGCTCTAGTCCCCACACAGTCGTTCTGGGCCCCACAGAACAGGCGAGAAGACCTAGGAAATATGTCTGCTTGTCTCTCTGCCTTCACCTCTGTCTCCTTATTGTACTCAGTACTGATTAGTCCCATCCCCTCAACCTTCCATCCCACTTTCAGTATGTTTAGACATGAATAAGCTACTCTTGCTTTACCCCAGTGCTCAGGGTCTGGAAGAGAGAATGAAACTGTCTCCACTTGCTTAACCTGCTTGGGTGACCCTTTAAAGTATGTTCAGGAAATGCAATCTCATTGTCTGCATTTGTCTGGGGGAGGGGGCAAACACTGGGTTGGAGTCCAGTTATTGGAGAGCACGGGTAGATCCTGAGTTGGAAGGAAACATCTAAGAGTGTTTACTATGCCTATTTGAATAAAATATCAGAAGAACAATCTGTAAAATGCCACATTTTATCAGGAGATCTATGTACTTCTCATTTCTTGTCAACCTCTTTTTAAAAGGAATAACTATGCTATTCCACAACCATGGAACATAACGTATGTGTGCTTAAGACCAAATTACACTCACTGTCGTGTACAACAAAATATAGATTGCAGTCGACACAAAATCAGTTTTTTGTCCTTCACTTGACTCTCATGTTTGCAATATTTTTTGTGTGTGTTCACTTCAGTTTTCCAGCAGAACTATATTATTGGAGACCATGTGTTGATTTTGTGATATCATATTTCCTATTTTTTTTGAAAATGAACTCACTATATTGTGGATCCAGGCAGTGGAAACTTCAAACTCCTTCATTTGAATGCCAATACAGCATTAAATGTGTGTGCAAATGATGTGGCTATATTTTTGATTGTTTGACATAATGAGTATAGATCCCTGCCAAGTCATTTCTGCCCTGGTTAGAGTCTGACAGAGGAAGGGTATAACCTGCATGCCAAAGAGAAGCATGTTATGCTTTGGGGATCTTTAATACAACATTTTGACATTTTGAGTTTTATTTATGGGTTCCTTTTTGTCCATAGTTTATAACTTGAAGACATTTTGGTACTGATTTTCAAAATGACAATTTTTTTTCCCAGTTTTGTAGGGAAAGGCAAAGAATGGCGAGAGAAGGTAACTATCTGTTTTAGTTGGGCATCTAAACTGAGATCTCTCCTTCACTGTTACAACGTGTCTGCTGAAGTAATATAGAACACTGAACTCCATATTTAAAGCAAAAGAAGGTAATTCACAGATATGTTTTTTAGGAGGTCTTTTAAAGAGTTTTTATAGAACTTGTTAAAAGAAAACACCCACAACCATATTTCAAGTTATATTCTCTCTTCTGTCTTGTCTCCCATAGTGTTCAGACTGCCAATTTAGAGGAAAAGCATAGCCAAGCCAACAGAAAATCATCAAAACTGAACTGAAAGCCAGTTCACGGGGGCAGGCAGTGTTTGTTCTAGCAATAGTTTTGGTTCCTGTAAGAAATGTTGATCCATAGGTATGCAACTCCCCATTGTCAACCTTCTTCTGGCCGCAGAAGCTTGGAGGTGAAAGAATAGAAGGAGAGGCTGTGAATTCAGAGAGAAAATGAGTAGGAATGCAAACAGGAAGGTGTACACCTGGTATTTGGCATTAGCAATGCTAAGCTGCAATCAGATCTTCTCTCTCTCCATGTTGTCCACACAAAATCACGAAAAGAGGCAATGTTTTAAGAATGTGGTCACCAAAGGCATGGCATGACAGTCCATTGAACTATCATAGCAAGCACAGATGAGAGTAAAATAAATTGTGAAATTTGTAAAAAGAAAAATAGTCATTTTATTTCTCTATTTGTCTTTTTAGGTACTGAAAACCAGGCTTCCTTTCAGGGTTATGACCATTTTTTTACCCATGCTTTAATATTGGTTCAAGCTATAAATTTTACAGCTCAAAAATGGTTGATTTCCCAACCTGAAAGGTAGGCAATGTCAGTATCCTCCTCATAGATATTGTTGTAAACATTGAATAAGACTATGGTTGTATCAGGGTGAGCTAGTGGTTGAGATTATAGTAAGAGATCAGATACATGTACTATTTTATACTTATAGTTGTTGTGAGAGATATAAATCATAAACACAGAAGTACAGAATTCTTTAGAATTCCATTCTGAAATAGAAGCCTTGGGTAATAGATGGACTTTACCACTCAAAACATTTTAAAAGCTTTTACATCATCCACTTAGCGTCCCAGCCTCACTTGACCTAACCTGCTGGGTGAATCTTAAGGTCATGTTGGTGTCTAAGATTATTTTACATTTCACTTTTCTGTAGTAAGTGTTATCTACTACAAAACTGGATAAGAAGGAGATACACTATTTTTAAATATAGTTCTCTTTTTAGAAATATATAGGTTAGAAGTAATCTTTTCTACCAGGAATTGGTTTGATAGTTAGCCTAAATAGTCATTTTGTAAAATTTCTAGGTTCATATCTAGAATAAGAATTTTTGGTTTTTACCTTTGTGTACTTTTCGAAAGAGTTGGTTGTTGGGCTATGAATCTGAAAATATGGCTCAGTGGTAGAGTGCTTGTCTAGCATGCATAAGGTAACAAGTTCAATTGTCCCTCCATGAAAAATGTACTGAGTGTTCCATGCTGTATGTTTGCATGTCATATTCCACACTTCTTGAAAACCACAATGGGTAAGGAAAATGGAGTTTCATGTAGAAGTAGATGATACACTAAGAGTAAATATGTTCTCTAAACACCAAAGGCAAAATCAGATGTGATTTGACAATATAAAAAATCAGAACTCCATGAGGATACTAATATAATGTAGTGACAAGTAATGAATGAGCTGGAGAAAAGTGTCTAGATAACAAGACAGTGTCTTTTATTCATGAGCTTTGGGTACAGAGAGCTAAAATTAGATATGAGTACGTTTTTGGAGTCAGGATTTAAAAAAAAAGTAAAATCTGAGTTTTAGAGACTTGTGTATAAAGGAAAGATACTAGAGGAGTGAATAGCTGGACCATTCTTAATACCACATGGCAGCAAAGTCTGAAAGAACTACAAGAGAAGACAATCAGAAGAGAGCCCTGACATCTTAGTCAGAGTTCCATTTCTGTGAGGAGACACCATAACCACAGTAACTCTTACAAAGAACAGTCTTCAATTGGGACTGCCTTGCTGTTTTAAAGGTTTAGTCCAATATTCTCATGGCCAGGAGCATGGCTGCATGCCAGCAGACATGGTAGCTGAGAGTTCTACATCCAGATCTGTAGGTAACAGAGGAGGAAGCAGACACTGGCTTGGGCATTTGAAACCTCAAAGCCCACCCCCAGTGACACACTTCCTCCAATGATGTCTCAAGTTCTTCAAGGCTACTCTTCTTAAGCCCTGCCAAGCATTGCCACTCCCTAATGACCAAGCATTTAAATATATAAATCTATGAAGGCCATTCCTATTCAAGACACTACACCTGCCTTCAAAGGGAGGCACTCCAAAGAAGTCTTTGTTAAACACTCCAAACATTGTATCTCTTGAGTCATCTAGGTCAGAGTCTTTGGAGAAGCTGATGAATAGAAGGGCAGGATGAAGTCTTGCTATGAGTTGGTCAAATACAATATTTGATAATACCTTTATCCATTTGTTTAGATCTGACCTGAACCACAAATCTGTGTTTTTGTTCTGATGTAAGCATACAGCAGACTGATTCAGGTCATTTGGGTTCTCTGTGTTCTGAAACAGATGTCATGTGTAAAACAGTTATGGTGGTCACTTTACCATCACTTGAATTTATTTAGTATTGAAATTATTTAGAAAAATTCTGGAGAAGGCTAAACCCCAGAATGATGGAAGATTCTGATAGAAAAGAAGAAAGAATGGAGCTGGAGGGACAGCTCCAATGGCATTGTTCACAACCATTTATAACTCCAGTTACAGAAATGAAATACTATTTTTTGACTTTTATTGGCACCATGCATATGCATGGTATACAAATATGCATGAAGGCAAAACACTTATAAATATATAAATAAATCATTTTTAAAGGTAAAGAGAAAAAAATCAACTTGAGCCAATCTCAGAAGCAGATGTGATAAAGTGTAACTAAGGGGATACAGCAAAGAGGATGACTTGGAAATATTATAGGTAGTCTGTTTGCAGGTTGGCTTTTCATTTTATTTTTATAAAAGACAACATGGCAGGATTGGTAAATATGTAATTAACCATAGTGGTAAGAATCAGATTTATCAAAAAAGATGCATTAAAAATTCTGGTTAGAATCCACAGGAAAAATTAAATATAATCAAATAATCAAGAATAGGTAGTCATCTACTACTGTATTAGATACATGGGAATGACATTGAAAATAAATAAATTCTTGCTTATAGGCAGACAAAATATGTGCTTTTACTGACTAGAAAGTATGGTAGAACAAGAATGATTATTTCATTTTTGTTAATAAAGAAGGGAAGAATGAAAGAAAGGCTAGATAGATGGTGAGACATATGAAAATATATTTGTATATATAGAGAGATAGATATAGATAAATAGATGATAGATGACTGATAAATAAATGATTATAAATAGATATAATTGAAGATAGATAGATGGTAGATAAATAGATATAAGTAGGTAGATAGATGGATATGTGATAAACTCAATCCTATATATATATAAAAAAACTCTTATTGTGAGTTTCAGGGAAAAAAACCCATGGATTTAGACAGTAAGAAATAATTGAAGTGCTATTGGTATAAGTAGCACTGATGTCCATCCACTGACCTCAACATCCAATACCTGAAGATGGTAGTAGTAAGAGCCCTAACACCTGAGGACCACTAGCACACTCGTGCTATAGGCCCCCTGATTGTACACTCAGCTCCCTGAGATCACTGTGTTTAACTTTAGGCTGTCCAGAGATTACTTGAAATAGATTAACTAGACTTGGAAAGCAACATAGGAAGGCAGAAAAAAAGAGGACCAGCGAATGGTGCTCTGGCCCTGGAGAATTTCTATTTCTGCAGACACAGCAGACTCATAACATACTGGGGGATACAACCTATAGTCCTCAACGCAAAGCTCACAAAAGAAAACATCTCAACTCTCATACAACTTAATCTTTTCCTAAATACCTCATGCACCTAAACTGAAAAAGAAATAGCGATTTGAGAAGTATAAAGATACTATCTTGTCCTATTTACAAAGTGTTCACAATTTGCATTACTCTAACTTTTATGCTTTGTGTAGATACTCAATTAAGCTCTTTTATATGAATATATATTTACATATATATATGTGAAGTTTATAAAATAATGGCATTTTTGGGTTTTCTCAAACTTAGCCTTTCTCAGTAGGTAAGGTGAAATCTCAATGTAGCTTTAATTTACATTTTTCTGGTTGCTAAGGGTGATGCAATTTTTAAAAATAGTTTTAGACATTTGTGTTTCTTCATTTAGAACTTTTAGATATGCTTTTAATAAAAATAATCTATATAGAATAGTTTGTATTAATTTACATAGATTGTTTATTTTCAAAATCATGTGTTGCAATATCAAATGCAAGCTCTATATCATTTCTAGACAAATTGAAGCATTAAATGTAAACATTGCATTTTATATTTTTTTTATTATTTTATTGCATATGTCTGGGTGATTTGTCTGCATGAATATGTGTACATCATGTGAAGGACCAGTGACTGAAGTGACCAGAATATCCCCTGGAACTGGAGTTACAGATGATTATAAATCATCTTGTATGAAGGCCACTCTTGGTTGTGAACTTGATTACATCTTGAATTAACTAAAACTGAAGATGATGGGTACACCTGTGAGGAACTGTTTTTAAAATTATATCATTTGAAGTGAGAAAGTTGATTTTTCATTTATAACTTTGAGGTAGGAAGACCCAACTTTAGTCTGAGGCATACTTTTTTCTTGCAGCCTACATATAGGACATGGAAGAAAACAATTTCACTCTTTCTCTGCTTGTTCTTGCTGGCAGGTTCATTACTTCAATGGCATTAAAGCCTACTTATTCAGGACTATAGCATATACTGAAGACCAGCTCTTACATCTAGCCCCAATAACTGAATATTTGATATCCATTGTTGAACTAGCTAGACAACAGCTTGTTAGCTATTTTAAAATATATAATCTGCATATTGTATGTGCATATTATATATAGTGTATATTTATGGACATGTTATAGAATCTTATTTTAAGATGTGTTAAATTTGTTTATGCTGTGGGATGTCTTTAATGATGCAAAGTTATGTTGTATTCTTTTGTGTTGCATTTGTTTAATTCTGTAAAGTTGTGCTACTTTGCCTGTCTAAAACACTTGACTGGTCTAATAAAGTGCTGTATGGCCAGTAGCTAGAGCGAATGGATAGGGGGGCTAGAAGGCAGAAAGAATAAATAGGAGGAGAAAACTGTGAGGAGAAGATCAGGGAGTGAGAGGAAAAGAAGAGGAGGACTCTGGGGACCATCCATTTAGCTACACCACCAGCCACAGAGTAAAAAGTAAAAAAAAAAAAAAGGTATATACAATAGAAAAAGACAAAAGCCCAGAGGCAAAAGATAGTCAGGAACATTTACATTAAGAAAGGTGGCTAGAAACAAGCCAAGCTATAGCTGGGCACTCATAAGAAAAAATAAGCCTCCATGTGTATTTATTTAGGAACTGGGTGGTGAGTTCCATGAAAGAACCAAAAGAATAAGTAAGAGTAAAAAATAAATCAACTAACTGCATATATGTATACATACATATATCTGTGTGTATACATATATATATACATACACTATGATACATTATATACATATATGTAATTTATCTAGAGAGCCCTGAATATATATATTCATACATATATCTGTGTATATATATACATACACTATGATACATTATATACATATATGTAATTTATCTAGAGAGCCCTCAACAGTATAATTGCTGAGAAACAAACTTATATTCTCTCCAATAGCAGCCATTGATCCTTTAGTTACTTGCCATTTCATAATGAAGGCTTGATAGTGAGTTCTATCCCTGGAACATATGTAAAGGTGAAAGCTTGCATATGGATATATGTCAGGATTGCAACAGAAACAACCAGAATATTCTATTTACAATTCTCAACACATTGGAATTCCCTATAAAATTTTTCCATAAAACTACTAGAAAGGCATAGTCTCCATTTAAAGATTTTAAAGCATAAAAGCAAAAATCTGAGGTTCAAATTCTGTAGTATTTATATTACTCTAAACATCTCAATGTCATACCATTTGTGTGATGTTTCTGCATAAACCCCTATTCTCAATATTCTTCATCTATTTTCTTCTTCAGTAATGAGCCAAGTGGAGAACTAATATGTCTAAAGAAGAATCAGCTAAATAGTACTTTGTAGCCATCAATACAGAGCAAAGTCAATCCTGCCAACAATCCAGAAAATATATATTACAATTTTTCAGCATTAATGATTTCTAGATGTCTTATAAAGAACTGCATTGCATTCTAGAAATGGATAATTATTACAACCCCACAATCAAAAGACATAAAAAGATATTGCTTTAAAAAGAACTACTGATTAAGAGAAAATTTTTTACTTTTTAAAGTTTAATTTTATATTTAAGAGATTTTATGGCATTTAGTTTACATTACATTAATGCAAAGACAAGTCATGTTATTTGGGTCAATAACTTAGATACTCTCATTTAGAAATTATGCTGTTATGCCATCAGAGTCAGAGCCTTTTAAAAATGTTGCATGCAATAATAAATAGAGATAATTCTTATATTTGCCTTTAAATATTCAAGGAAAAGTATGTTCGTAATGTTTTTACTTAATTTATTATAATGTATATTTGCATTTCAATAAATAATAAGTGGTGACTTATAAGAAAGAACTGAGACCTCTAAAACATGTTGTTCTTATTCCACATAGACCTTCCAAAAGATAAATATAAATTCCCATGGGAGCCTTAGCACACATGATTCCTGCATTGTCCTGACTTAAAAGACATTGATCTGGAAACTAGTAGAAAGAGTGCTTAATGTAAGTGTGTGGTATTAGGCACAGGGAGGGCAGCATGATATTACCAAGAAGCCAGGAGGTCTTGGGAGCAAAACAACAGAAAAGGGAAGGATGTACTCAAAAAGGAATATGTGAATATTTGACAATATTACCTGTATCTTATATGTACTTTCATTACTAAATAGACTTTAGGGAGCATATAAATATACTTAGAAATTTCTATTGAAGAAAATTGATTTTGATTTCATGCATGTACAATAACAAAAGCACCTTTGTTATTGAGATAACTGCAAGTCAGTGCTAGAGACAGCCTTTGATGATATATCATCATTTTTTCTTCAGATTAAAAATTACAATGTATACTTTTATCTTCTTGGTATTTTGACCTACTCACAAAGCTTTCACATTTACTTTTTTCTCAATTGCTATTATAGCACCACACTCTAAATCAAAAGCTACATATCACAGCCCATTGTGAACCCCAATCAATGTCAATAAATTTTAAGAGGCAGATACTATGTTACATTATTATTAATTTTTAAACAGGAAAATAACACAGTACAAAACTACAGCCCATTGTGTCAGGGTTTATTGTATTCACATCATGATGTGTTAAGAAAAAATAATTATGTTTTCTTAAACATGAGTTTGATTTTGCTAGATATAAATATTATTAACTATATTTGTCATAAGCAAACACCTGTATGTGTTACCCAGTCAAAAACGCTTATTGAACATTTTTTCTTTTCAAGACAAAGCACTAGGCTTATCACAAATTCTGAAAAACATACAGAGAGAACAAGAAAGAATGAACCCCTTTATTTAAAAAAAAATAAAAATGTTAACTAGGAAAAAGAGATGGTTCAGTTCCTAACTGACATGTCTAGACCACAAGTACTTTGCCTACAGAGAGGAAATGAAGATAATATGCCAGTATAGCCGTGCCTTCGTTCCTATGGGATGGTCAAATTTGGATCAACAAAAATGGGGTTAATGTCAATAAGTACTTTTATTCCATGAATAAAGGCAGGGTTTATAGAGGGAGTGAGCAAAAGGGAATGTGGTGACTGGTCTGATTGGCATGGAAGAAAGATAAAGACAAGAAAATAGAAGTAACCTAATAAATACAATTTTAGTAAAGATCTTGAGAAGTTTCCAACTTTTGACTAGTAAGCATGCAATTCTTTCTGGGATTTGTGTTCAGTTGCATGAGAAACCATGGTCATGAATATGGTAACCTCTGTGTTTCATTTTGCTTCTGCCATCTGTCTATCCTCTTTAGTCAATTGCTATAACAGCTATCCCAGCATACACACATAAAAAATTTAAGTCAATAAATTAGTAGTTCTATGTAAACTATCAACCATATGGTCTAAGTACCTTGGTTTGGGGAATATATATTTGATTAAGTGTTTAAGAATGGCATCTGGATGAGGCTGCAAAAACCCACAGCACAGTGGCAGGGGATGCTGGGCATGGTTAAGTCAGATTCAATAGTTTTAAACACCTGAAGAGTAAGTTATTAATTATGGCCCTCCAACAACCAACTTACTTCTTTAAAATTTTACCTCTGATCATTCCACATTTAGACTGGTCTGCCTAGTATCCAGAATCCAGCCCACACTGCCTTTGTAAAACTCAGGGAATATTCAGGATTTGCTGTAAATTACTTTTTCTCGAGGCTGTAAAGGAATCTTATGAAATCAATGCAATCTTAAACTCACAGAACTGTGGTTAACTGAATTGGAGCATACATAAGACTGACCCTATCACTTGTGAATTTGAGTACAGGAGGGCCTCATGAGTCCTAACTCATTTCTGTCAAACTATTAGCTACTAGAAGATTCTGGGATTGTAAATCATTATGCTAGGGTTTTGTTTGAGATTTTGGTTGTTGTCTTTTATTATCCATTTGTAGGCTCATCCAAAGTTCAGTGGGGAGCTCTAAACCCAACATCATAGAGAAAGTCTTGGGTCACAAAACAAGACAAAAATGCTCACATACGGAAAAGGGACTTGGGCTGTAGTGGGAGAAGCAGTTGACAGGTAGGTGTGGAGAATAATTTGAAATCATTTTGGACATTTATGAAAATACCAAATAATAAATTAAACTTAAAAATCTGCTTTTGTCTTTTTTAACTTTCTTTTTATTTATTCTTTGTGTTGTTCACATGGTGCATATTGATCCCATTCATTTCTTATTGCTGTGTATTCAAGCTCTGCCCTTGAAGCTCCCCCGCCCCATGATAAAATTTAGGAGGACAAAAAAGAAAATATAAAAGAAAAAAAAGGAAAATTATCTCAGCGTAGAAACTGTAATGTGACATATTGAATCAAGCAGTAAATCATTTTGTCCTTATATCTTTACTTGTAAGTGTTCATTGATAATTCATTGGTCTGGTTTGACCCCTCTCGTTTCTGCTACACTACGGATGCTGGGCCATCCATCAGTGGGCCTCCTCTTGGGTATCCTGTTGTTTTTCTGTGTTGTGGAGATCTTGCAGCTTTGAGTCTGCAGGGTCTGTCCCGTCACATGCTCCAAGAGAGCACAAATGGGGTGGATATTGGGGTGGACCAAGTCATAACCCTGTTTCTGGGCTTGGATAGTTGCAGGGTTGATCAGCCCACTAACTCTCTCTTGTTTTTACCACCAGGAGGAGCTCTCCTGTATTGCCTTGGCAAGTTCACTCAGAAGAGATGAGCAAGGGGTGGGGCAGGGCCAGTTCTCATATCTTCAGGGTTGAATTCTGCCTTTGTCTTTATTAACATACAACCTTGAGTCAGGAACCATAATCCTTCAATACCTAGATTTTCCCCTTATTAATCTTTAAACAGTGAAAGGTCAACTAAATGAAAATAAACATAAGCTATTTATTTGCTGAAGTATGTCAGTCTCATATGTTTTAGGCTCATTATACACTTACCTCCCTTTACTTGTTTTATCTATAGAATTAGCAATTACAGTTGAAACTGAAAATGACTCCCAAGGCCTTTACTATTGACCAGGAAATCCTCATTCTCTTATTTTTATCGTAAGAGAGTTGGGGTCAGAGTGTTGGAATGGCTTTCAGCAACAACATGGAATTGTCTTAATTCACATGTCCAGTCTCATCACTGCTTCCTGTGCAGATGATGTTTCCCCCAACATCTTGCTTCAGTGTCACATGTCTACCTGATTGCAGCTCCCTCATGTTTCTCTGTCTTCCTAGAGAATGAAATACGCTCATGTACAGTACAGAGAGCATTTAATCTTAAATATTTTCTTGGGCTAGAGAGATGGCTCAGCAGGTAAAAGCACTGCCTGTTCTTCCAGAAGACCTGGGTTCCATTCTCAATACCTATGTGACACCTCACACCTGCCTGTAGCTTCAGTTCCTGGGCTTCTGACACCCTCATACATACATGCCCACAGAAGACCAATGAACATAAAAAATACTAAAATTAAACTTTAAATATTTCCTCAAATATTTAGGCCTTACCATACCTGCCTTATTTATACATATACAAACTTAAATTCCATTAGTAACACAATGAAAATGTACCCCATGTAAAATTATAAAGAGTGGCATAAATCATTGGTTACTTTACTGTTTCTTATAGACACAATTTGCTTTTCATTGTACAGACTGAGTCTGAAGCTGGTGGACCAGTGAACACAGTGTAGGAATGCAGAATGCTGACTGTACACATATTTTTTTATCTTCATATCATGACTTCCTAGAATATAAAACATTTATTTTACCCATGCAAAAGAAAATAAAAGATTGGAAAGCTAAATATTATTATTTACCATTCCCAGATACTCTAGGAAACTACATAAAATTATTTTAATAATACATTAAAAATTTCCCATTTTTTTTCAATATGTAATTCATCTCAACTCCTTGTCTTCATGGTAGTCTACTCTCTATTCTGAAAAGTTCAGACTTAAGAGATTTAAGAATGCTAAAATCTCTTCAGTAAGAACTTTGGAAAGTGACATGTTTCATATCTATTTATGCACATTCATTTGTTGTTTTTCTCATTGCTGTGACCAAACACCTGAGGGAGGAGTAGCATATTCTAGCTCACAGTTTGAAGGGACAGATAATCATGATCAATGCCCAATGGCGATCATATAAAGTTTCTGGTTTCTGTCTCCATGATCATGAAGCATAGACTAAACAAAAAATGAGCTAGGCCCTAAACCCCAAGGCCTGCTTTCTCAAGTGATGATCTCATTCCTAATGGTTCCAACGTTTCTCCAAATACCACCAGCAATTGGGAACCAAGCGCTTATGGGAGCCTTTCCATGTACATTAGCATGAATATGCTTTGTGAATTATCCTTATTTGTGTACATTACATGTGATTAAAACTTGCCCCAGAACGTAATATAAACATAATGTACATTTTCATATGTCTTAGGGTAATAGAATATGTAATGTGAACTAAACTCTTGTAGCTTTTAAAGCACATTCTCATGCATGATCTCTCATGAATCTCAAATCACCCTGTACATCATCAAACAGGCTGCTGTCTTGTCTAGATGAGTTAAGTGACTCAATTGGATCTCTATGAAGTAAGAAGACACATGTGATCCTTGAGACCTCATTTTTCACCATAAGCCTAAAATAATTTTACATGTTATTATTATTTATATTTAGTTTATCAGAGAGAGCAGAAGATTAGAGTGAGGCTTTAGCAATTAAAAATAATTGTCTGTAGTATATAAATGGGTAATTTTTAAAATTTAAACTAAGAATAGAAAAAGTCTAGTTGGTGGAACACTTAGGCTTCTTTAAAAAAATGCTTGCTAAGGAATTAATGTAATAAGAGAGTTGCCATATTTTTATGAGACATGTGTTTTCTTTTATATACCACTTTTTTGAAATGGAAAATTTTATTCATCTTTCCCCCACCTCTTTGCTTTCTTTATAAAAGACCATTAAATCCAATAACGCTTTATGAAAAGGCTTAGAAAATGTGCATTTGGTTACAGACTTACTGCATCATGTCAAACACTATGGTTATGTTCTAGAAATTAGCAATGTCAGTGTGGAATTTTCCATGCACTTATTGGCAGTAAGATGCAGCCCAGCCAGTCCAAATTTAAAAAGCTTAACATGATGGATGATAAGAAGAAGGGACCTGGGGCAAGCTGTTGATGCTCCGTTCCCAGACTACCTAAATAGAGGGAAAACAGCATTCTCACAGTGTCATATATTATACACAACTTGTAGTCACTAATGTTTGATAATTCCATGGACATTTAAAGAACTTGCTTTTTGTAAGACTTCTAAGCCTTAGGGGTGATGTTCCCTGTTGTATCCTTTAAGCTTCGTGAGAACCATTTACTGCAGACTGACAGTGTGTTGACGGCCTAAACCAGTGTTTGCTTTCCTTCTTGTCTACAAATAGGAAGCTGCTTTCTTGGTAACTATATTGCTGTAACAATGAGGTTTTTATTGTTTTTGTTTTATTTTGTTTTAGTTTTGCTTTCTACAGATATCTGGAAAACAGATTACAAAGACTCAAAGGCTTCCTTATTTGCTGTTTAATCAATGGATCTCAGGAAAATTGTCATTCTGAGACAGCAACAGCCACTTCATTCTTTCACATGGCTTCTTACCCTTTCACTTGATAAGGCAGGACAACAGCCTGCCTTATCATACAGAGGGTGCCTGGAAACTCATGAGGCATGATGCATGGGTGGCTTTGAAAGCTACCAAGTGCTTAATTTGTTTTATATAGTCTGTTATCTCAAGACATATGAAAATGTACTTTAAAATTATATGAAATTGTTCTATGAAAGTGTTTTAATTATAGGTAAAGTATATATTAAAATTAATTTATATATATAGTGTATGTGAATATGTTTGATCTTGTGTTTGAACACTTGGCAGGCAACTGTTTGCCCTTACCTTAGCTTAAAAATAGGCAATTACTTTTTAAATTTTGCTCTTTCATATGTCTAAAAGCTCCAAAAGTAATGTTGGCTTCCTGAATAGGCACCAGTGGAACTTAATATGCTGTCTTAAAATGTCTGAGGTTGTTCCTCAAGATATTAGCCAATTCAAGAAGTCATTCAGTATAGGTAAGACATTTTCATTGGTCAACATGACCTCTATTGGGAATGTGTGGCTTTGACATATACTCTATCAAACACTTGAGTTTATATTTTAATCAATAATTTGTGATAGCTTTATGTTTGATGTTACAACATTGAAAACTTGTTGACAACAGTGTTCTTAGTTAAATGTGTTATCAAATAACTATTATTTATCTATCTCATCTATCTATCATCTATTGACTATCTTCCATCTACCTATTGTCTCTAGATCTTTTCAAGACCATGATTCTTTCTATTTCTACTTATATAGAATTCAGAGATAACCTGGTTTTAAAAGTCTTTAAGATTGCTCTTTAGGCTGTCATTTTGTCCTATTGACAGTGTCCTTGGCTTTGCAGGAGCTTCCTAGCTTCAGGAGATCCCACTTATTGATTGCTGGTCTTAGTGTCTGTGCCACTGGTGTTATATTTAGGAAGTGGTCGCCTGTGCCAATTTGTAGAAGTGTATTTCCCACTTTCTTTTCTATCAAGTTCAAAGTGGTTGGGTTTAAGTTGAGGTCTTTGATCCACTTGGATTTGAGTTTTGTGCAGGGTGAAAGGCTTGGATCTATTCGCATTCTTCTACACACTTCCATCCAGCTATGCCAACACCATTTGTTAAATATGCTATCTTTTTTCCATTGAATGTTTTGGGCCTCTTTGTCAAAGATCAGGTGTTCATAGGTTTTTGGGTTAATGTCTGGATCCTTAATTCTATTCCATTGATCCACAAGTCTGTTTTTATGCCAGTACCAGGCTGTTTTTATTTACTGTAGCTCTATAGTATAACTTGAAGTCAGGGATGGTGATACCTCCTGAGGTTCTTTTGTTGAGTAAAATTGTTTTGGCAATCCTGGCTTTCCTGTTATTCTAAATGAAATTGAGTATTGTTCTTTCAAGGTCCAGAATGGGAAAAGATTTTCACCAGCCCTACAAGTGATAGAGGACTGATCTCTAAGATATATAAAGAGCTCAAGAATCTAGAGCCCAAAACCTTGAATAACCCAATCAAAAAATGGGGTACAGATCTAAAAAGGGAATTCTCAGCAGAGGAACTACGAATGGCTGAAAGGCATCTGAGAAAGTGTTCATCATCTTTAGCCATCAGAAAAATGCAAATCAAAACAACTTTGAGATACCACCTAACACCTGTTAGATTGGCTAAGATAAAAGGCACAGATGACAGCCTATGTTGGAGAGGATGCTGAGCAAGGGGAACACTCCTCCATTGTTGGTGGGAGTGTAAGCTTGTTCAACCACTTTGGAATGCAATATGGAGGTTTCTCAGAAAATTGAGAATCAATCTCCCCAAGGACCCAGCAATACCACTTCTGGGTGTATACCCTAAAGAGGCACATTCACACTCCAAAGGTATTAGCTCAACTATGTTTATAGCAGCATTATTTGTAATAGCAAGAACCTGGAAACAACCTAGATGTCCCTCAACTGAAGAATGGATTAACAAAATGTGGTACATCTACACAATGGAATACTACTCAGTAGTAAGAAAAGATGATATCCTAAAATTCGCAGGTAAATGGATGGATTTGGAGAATATCTTCCTAAGCGAGGTATCACAAACTCAGAAAGATAAGCAGGGGATGTACTCACTCATTAGTGGTCTCTAAACAAACAAACAAGAAAAAAAGCCAAGCATGCCCAGGCTGCAAACCACAACCACTGAACAGCTTGGGATCAGAAACACTCTGGACTGACCCTTCAGATCCCACTCCACCTAGAGGAACACCTGACTCACTCTTGAGGGAGGGGGGACAAAACTGGATTTGCCAGGAGTGGAGACTGAACTAAGCATTATTGGGTCAGTGGGACCATAGGACTGTCTGCTTGCAGTCCTGCAAGGATGGGATGGGTAGTTATGGAGAAGAAAAAATGACCTGATGTGGCAGAAGGGGAAGGGACCTTGAATAAGGATATACAGGGATGGGAAAAAAAATTCAGAGGGAAAGCTGAACACAAAATAAATATATGTGTAGCAATCTTATTTGCACTATCACCCTTGAAAATAAAATATCAAATGTCAGTTGTGAAAACATACATACAAGTAACATCATGGAGACCAAGCAGGTTGTATTTAGAAATATTATATATATAATGTTTTATATATCATATTACATGTAATTTGTTATATATAAATTTATACATTTATATATTTAACAACAATTAGTGAAAGAAGCAGTCATGAATCTGAAAGAGAGAAAAAGGGATATATGGGAGGGTATGCAGAGAAAAAACAAAAGGAGGGATATGGTGTAATTCTATTATAATCCCAAAAATTTAAATTGAATAAAACTTAAAAATATGAAAAAAAAGATTGTTTTTGCTGCCGTAATACCAGCAACTGAATGAGGTAAGAAACAGAAAGCTCACAGTTCTGAGGCTGGTAGCATGAGATCACAGTGCCACATGCATTCTTGTGAGAGGTCTCCTGTTAGCATAGCCCCCTCTGGGCTCTCACACAGTAAGAAGAGGGGCTGTGTGTAAATTCTCTAGCTTCTTTTCTAGGAACACAGATTCTGTCATATCAGTCCTCACCTCATGCCATTCACCTTAGCCCCTTCATTGCAATCTTCGCCTTTGTATACAGTCACACTGAAGGTTAAATTTTCAGTGAAGGAATCTATAGAATATTTTTTCAGTCCATAGCAACCCTGTACCTTTAGATTAATGGTTTATTTATATTTGGTCAGTACTCCTACCCCAAATAGTATAGTGAAGGAAAGAAAATTTCTTTTCTGAGCTATGGTCAAAATTCAGCTCATATTTATACACATGACAATCACATTTATGTTATATCATCTAAAAATATTATGATTTTATATTCAGACATATAATTCATTTTTCAGTAAATTCACTTTATTATTTATGACTTACTTCTATCAAGATCTCCTTTTGTAAGTCTAAACATGTATTACAGATTGCAAAGAATCATTAAAGATACTAAGATGACACCTACAGAGTGATATGAAATGCATATGAGAAAGGGCAAGTGTGGCATCTTCATTTGATGTACAATACTGTCTCCTGACTTATCTACATCCAAATAAAATAATTATAGATGGTATATTTCAAAAATTGTCCTAAAATTAATTTCTCTGGCCACCATGGGACAGAATTTGAAACAAATGAATAACAGCTCAGTGAAATGATTTCTTTGAATGCCAACTGATTTTTCAAATTATGTTTGCTCCAATTCTTTAAAAATGCCAATTGAAGAAGAAATAAAATTTATTGACTATAAACTGAGGGTGTGTGGCCATGATTGCTGGTGACTAGCACTTTCTCCTGGCATCTGTAGGCTGTCATGTCAGTAACAGTGGCATAAGATTGAGTCAGTTAGAGCTGCATGTGACTTCTAGATCCTATCTTTGATTTGACAAGAGACCATGGTTATCACTTGACTTCTTTTGGCCTCGCATCTTCATACATGAGACAGTAATATTAAAGTTAATAGAAATGATTGATAGATTAAACTTTTGAAAAAATGTGTTTAAATATTTAATGTTAAACCTTTCATATATAGGAAATATGATAGATGTTAGTCTTCTCATTTTCGTAACATATAGTAACATCAGGCAGTGTAATATGCATCCTGCCAGTGACAGCTTCTTACTCCTTCCCAGATTGTCACAGTATCCAAATGTGAGCTTCTATATTTTAGGTAGCTATGACTATAGGAGATAGGGCAATGAGTAACATAAAAGGCAGAAGCCATGTGGAACTACCTGTGAGTTTAAATGCTTGTATTCTAGGCTAGAAAATATTTATTTTCTGTGATTTTCATAAATGGAGCTCTGGTGATATATGATGTGTCTTTAAAGCATTTGTAGAGGAATCAGTCACTACAGTGGTTAGTTTGGGAAACACAAATAAGGTTGCAATTTTTTCAGGCCAAATGAAACCCTCCTAGCATGTTACCATGTCTAATATACACCTCAAGATACACACACACACACACACACACACACACACACACACACAGAGAGAGAGAGAGAGAGAGAGAGAGAGAGAGAGAGAGAGAGAGAGAGGTAGAGAGAGAGAATCTAATAAGTTGGATCTTGCACAGTAGATGGGATATATGTGTTAGGTTGAACATTTAAAAATGTACATTTTTGCCTTTATTATTTGTGATACAGTAAGCATTGCAGTAGACATGAAATACTAATTAAAACAGGTTTGGCTTGCTTTGCTTACAGCTCACCTATTTTGAAATGGTTCCTGATGTTAACACGAAGGTTATCTTCCTATTAGCAATGTCTTCTAATTTTGGCCTGAACATCCGACTCTGTCCCCTTAGAACATTCCAGACAGTTCCTAGCCAGCTCACCTCAAACAGGTGACTTCCTTTCCACAGTTCTCCATCTGAGGCGAGACAGAGAAAAGTCATCCATTTTTAATTTGGCCTTAAACCAAAGCTAACCTCACACAAGCAAGAAGAAAATTCTTGAAATGCTTGTGTACACAAGTTATCCATTAGCCAACTTGGAATCACCTTTTGAGAAAGGATATCACAGAAGATGTTTTCCGAGAGCTGCTGTTTTAATTACATCAAGACAAACACAAAGTCCTCTATGGATACATTTTATTCTAACTGAAAAGTACACTATCATTTCAGAGATCTTCAAGTTAAATAAAATATACTATCAGAATGGAACTTTAGGGGAAAAAATGATGAGAAAACCAAATTGCTCTGGTGAGAGGCAAGCTACAAATACATTGTCTCATTCTTCATACTACAAATACTCTGTTCTTTCTCAGGTGCATCTCATAGTGTTAGCCAACAAGAAATTTCTACTTATGTCCTAAAATTCCCTTGAAGCAGTCTCCAAGAGCATAAGTCCCTCTTCCTTTAGCCTTTGAAAAACATCGTCCTTGGAATGCAAGCTGCCTGTGAGTCTGGCTGCAGTACTGAAGTCCATCACAGAAACCCTGAGGGGGCTGGATGGGAGTGAATAATAATGCATTTATCAAACATTGCTAAAGCCTTATTAAACACTCCCTGCATGTCTCCTTACATAAAGTCCTTTAACCAGTTGTGACCCTGCAAGTCAGCTGCCAGAAGCAACACAGTTGATAAAAGAGATTAACAGAATTTAAGAAATTACAAAAATTCAAACAGGACAAAGTAGCTGAGCATCAAGTTTAACATTTGGACAATGTGGCTTTAGAAACAGTCTTAATGAATAAACTACAAGAAATGTCTAATAATAACTCAAAGATAAGACAAACCCATTGAATACTAATAAATTTCAATACAAAGGCCTGGTCACTTGTCTTTAATAAAACATTATGCTTATCAAGCACGGGTTGAATGTCCACATCTATCCATATTCCACACACAAATAACTAGCATTTCAAAGGTATAATTGACAAAGGACTTGAATGCCAATATAAAGAAATCTCAAAAATAACAAGAAACTAGCAACTCAGTTTTAAAGTGTGTAAAGTGTTTTAAAAAATTAATTATCAAAGAAGATGCACATATTCCTATGTGTTCATATGCATATATGCTATCAGGGAAATTCTAGTGAACACTACAATGAGATGTCACTACACTGTCAAACGGTTAAAAATACATAGATTGATTAACAAATGTTGGTGAGGATATGAGAGAATGGAGGCAGTTATAAGTGTTGGTATTTATGTAAAATAGTATAACTACTGTGGGAAATAGTTTGTGTTTCTTTAAAAGTTAATTATTTGACTGTGGAGATTGCTCAATTGGTAAGTAAAGCATTTGCTGGATAAGCTTGGGGATCTAAGTTCTGATGTCTAACATGCATGTATGGTAGGGCATATCTACAATCTAGGCCTAAGGAGGCAGGGATGGTAAGATCCAGGGCACATGCTGATTAAACAATGTAGCCAGACTGGAGAGCTCCAGATTCAATGCCGATTGCTGTTTCAAAAAAAGGATGAACGAAGATCCTCTCTTTGATGAATTGGGAAGAGTTGAGGGACTAAATATGATCAAAACTCAATGTGCCAAGGACACAGTCAATAGGACAAAATGACAGCCCACAGAATGGGAAAAGATTTTCACCAATCCTACAAGTGACAGAGGACTGATCTCTAAAATATATAGAGAACTCAAGAAACTAGAGCTCAAAACCTTGAATAACCCAATCAAAAAATGGAGTTCAGAACTAAAAAGGGAATTCTCAGTAGAAGAAATACAAATGTCTGAAAGGCACTTGAAAATGTGCTCAAAATCTTTAGCCATCAGAGAAATGCAAATCAAAACAACTTTGAGATACCACCTTACACCTGTCAGATTGGCTAAGATAAAAGACACAGAAAATAGCCTATGCTGGAGAGGTTGCAGAGCAAAGGGAACACTCCTCCATTGTTGATGGGAGTGTAAGCTTGTTCAGCTACTCTGGAATGCAGTATGGTGGTTTCTCGGAAAACTGGGACTCCATCTCCACAAGGATTCAGCAATACCACTTCTGGGTGTGTACCCTAAAGATGCACATTTGCACTCCAAAGGTATTAGCTCAACTATGTTCATAGCAGCATTATTCGTAATAGTAAGAACCTGAAAACAACCTAGATGCCCTCAACTGAAGGATGGGTTAACAAACAGTGGTACATCTACACAATGGAGTACTACTGAGCAGTAAGAAAAAAATCATATCCTAAAATTTCAAGCAAATGGATTGATTTGGAGAATATCCTTCTGAGCAAGGTATCACAAACCCAGAAAGATAAGCAGGGGATGTACTCACTTATTAGTAGACTTTAAACAAAAAAAGCAAAAAGCAAAGCATGTCCAAGCTGCACACCAAAACCACCGAACAGCTTGGAATCTGAAGCACCTTGGACCGGCAACTTGGAGCACATTCTTTCCAGAGGAACACCTGACCCAGTCTTGATGTTGGGGTGAGGAAAGTGGACCTGCAGGGAGTGGATGCAGAACTAAGCCATATTGGGACCTTGGGACCTCCTGCCCTTCCTGGGGAGGAGATAAAGTGATGTGGAGAAGAGAGAGTGACTGGAAGGAGCAGAAGTGGGAAGGGAGTTTGAACAAGGATATACATGGATAAAAAATATGACTTTATTCATAAAAAATTTTATTTTACATTAGATAATCGTTTCAATAACCACTATAAAGTCTATACCAGTTATTAAACTTTTGTGTATATTTGATTATATGCTCTGTAAATGTTATAAGGTTGTTAATATATAATTAAAAATTATCTCTAAGTAAAAACAAAAACTCAATGTGTGAAACTGTCAAAAAGGTAATAAAGTTTTTAATTTTGTTAGTGTTGAAATTAAAATATATCATGTGTACCCTTTTGCTATTTCCCAAATTAATGGACTCCTTATTTTCAATTAATGTTATAGATTATTTTAAAAGTTGAATTCTGACCTCTGTACATGCATATTTAGAGCACATGCATACCTATATTGTATATAGGACACACAAATACATACAAAAACACAAACATTAAGTATGAACTTAATAAACAAAGTAGCCATCTCCCATACTTCTTCAGGAGAGAATATTGTATATGTTCACATAAACACTGCTATACAAATGTTCACACCTAATTATTTATAAAAGCTCAAACCTGAAAACCGTTGAGATAGAAAATAGTATTTGAATGACTCAATGACTTATAGTACACCTGAATCAGGTACTATAGAGCAATCAAATGGCATGAAATAGTGATGTACATAATAACACAAAACACAAGGACTCTCTGAGATCAATAACAGTGCATGAAACAAGCCAGACACAAATGGTTAGATAGTTTGTGTTTCTAATGACAGAAAACTTTAGAGTCTGATAACTAACCTTTAATGACCAAAAATAAACTGATGGGTATTGAGAGAAAGATGCTAGGAATAGAGATGAAGAGGCATGCATGCATGCACACACACCAATACATTTTTTAAAATATATTTTGAAATCTTGATGAACATTCAGTCAATAAATGATGTATATTGAAGATATCTGAAATCAGCCAATAAATCAGAACATTTAGGCAGGAAGGCCATGATTTTAAGATTATCTTCAGCTATACAAAAAGTCTGAGGCCAGCCAAGTTAAGAGAGATCTTATCTCAAAAAGAAAACTCAAGAAAAAAAAAAAAGAAGGCAAGAAAGAAGAAAGAACAAAGAAAGGAAACCATACCCCTAAAAGCACACCAACTACATTATTATTTTAAAGATTGTTTTTTCACATTTAGATTTCAACTAGAGGACTTCAATATTTTATTTCTCTGGGAGAATTATATATAGCGAGAGTGAACCTAAGTTTCCACCACCATTTCTATACACATTATGTTACTATAAAGTGAAGACATTTTTGATAAATTTCACACATTCTTTGATGTACATCAGAGATTTGTAATATTCAGTTAGAGGAAGAAAATGTTGCAAAATAAAATCAATCAAATTGTGAGCTTGTATAGTAGATATATTTATCTTGAAGTGCAACTTATCCTGATCCCCTTTGGGAACTATTTTATTGACTCAAAAATACAGATTTTTTTCTTGCAATTCTTATACATTTCTTACAACAAGATACACTTATTATGAATACTTTAAAAATAAATACACATATATATTTCTAAGTATCTATAAGCAGCATTAATGAACATTAAATATTGCGCTTATATTTTTATCACACCTAAAACTTGTTACAATGTAGCACTCTTATTTTATAGAAGTATATTAATAATCTAATTAAATTTTGTTTATTATATTTCTTAGGTACAAATCTATTTCATATTATACTATATTTTACTTTACAGATTCAGCATCAGGGCAGTAATAGAAAAACTTTAACTTGGAAGTTTTATGAGCTATTAAAGTCTACTCCTCAATACAAAAGTGTAAATAAGTTTAACAGTCACATTACAGCATTTGCTCTGATGAAAATAATAATCTCTGCTTCATCTGTAGTTATATATTTGTCTCTATGCATGCACATGCAAATCTACTTACATCATGTAGATTGATGCATGCTCAGATGCTTTTGCTAATGGCTGTAGTGTCATGTGCAGAGTGAACACTCAAAGTTGTTTCTACATTTAATCAGGAAAAGTTTGTAACAAATTACTGATATTTTCAACAACAAAGTATGATTTATTTCTTTGAATTTCATAGATTTAAGTGCCACACGTTTGAGAGCACTGCAGAAAACGAAGTGTTTGTAAGATTTTAAGTGCTCAATTTGGGATAGGTAAATAAAACTGAAGATTTCATGTACACTGCACATATTTCCTTTGGGATTCTTTGTTGGATTACCAGTCATCATTAAACAAATCTCTCTTGCTTTATCATTTAGCAAATCATGATTTATGGTTCTCTCCTACTATTCTGTTTCCAAATGTCATAGAAGACAGTCTCATGCCATGAAAGAGTTCTTTATAAAAGTTCATTTACATAGAAAAACAGTTGCACAAACATTTAGAAATAGGTTGACTTTGCATAAATATTGAATATCCATCAAATGATTTTCTCTAGTTTAGGAAGGACAAGGTGGAACAAATGAGTATGAGGACAAAGATAAATATACTCAGAAGGTTTTTATTTGTTTGGCCTTGGGTTTTAGTTGTTACTACTTGATTTGTTTGGGAGACAAAGTCTTACACTGTAAGCCAGACTTCCCTGATGATCATTATGACTGGCTTTGAGATCATGGGCACTTCTGCCTCTGCCTTCTGACGCTTGGATTGCAAGCATGAGCCTTCATATCCAGTCGCAGAAGGTAACATGACCACTCACTTTTGGAACCCCTTCTGCTACTCAACTCTCTTACCAAATAGTCAAATAGACACCAGCGGGATGAAAAGCACACCTTTATGTACTGTGCAAGATTTTCTGCTATTTTCATTATAAATAAATAATTAATAGTACTTTCTCTACACATTCCAGAGTTCTCATCCTTTTAAAATATGAACTTGTAATGATTACCAGTTCAGTTTTTTAAAATCACAGTTTACCTTGAAATTTCTTTTATCAAATGCTTGCATGTATTTAGTTTGTTATTAATGGAAGTAATGTATATCAGCAACTGGGAAGATGGCTCCATCACTTAAGCACTTGACACACAAGCATGTGATGAAGGCAAGAGCTTGATCCCTGGTGCCCTTGTAAAAAGTCAAGTGCATCTCATTCCAGCACTGGGCTGACAGATCAGAAAGATTGTTGGAACCCACTAGTCACATAGTCTTGCCAATTGATGAGCTCAAGGTTCAGTGGGTGACCCTTCTTAAAAAACACAACAGATAAGCAATTGAGGAAGACAATGTCAATGTCTGGTCTTCATACACACACTCTCAATCACACATGTGCATACACATACATATAGAATTTAATGGTGAGGTAATCCATATTACAGATTGACAGAGCATTCATTATTATTTATAATTAATCTTATATGATATAATTAAGAGTGTTTATAAACTGGGAAAAAAACTGTGAAGCTTGTTTGGAGTAAAGGAATGAGTTACTGCCAATAAATATGTGTTTTTTCTTTAAAATGAAAAAAACTATTCTAAAATTTAATGATTCTATAATCTTCTGGCTATATTGAGGAACAATGCAAGTTGTGAATTTGATAACATGCAACATACATTACAATTTTAAAAGTAAAGGTACTTTGAAAATCTGATGTCTTAAGAATGTAGTTTTTCATCATGTTCCTTTCATGCTGTGTTGGCTAGCTATATTTGTTTCAAGTGTATTCATGGCTGGTCATTTGAAACTTTTCAAAGTGGTTGATTTGAAGTCTTTATTAGATAACACCAGCATCTGCATTGCCTGCAGGTGCTGGCATGTGTTCATTTTCTTATGTGACACAGCTGAGGATTTCATAATTCTTTACAGTCTGAATAATAAACATTCTAGTAAGGTTTTGTTTAAGTCCTATGGAGAAAGGTTGGATTAAGTCTCACCTCCCAGTCTCAATAGTTTCAATATGTTAAATATGTGCTGTGTATGTTCTGCTATCTGCATCCCATATGGCTACTACTTAATAATCAGCCTGTGGTTCCCAGTTGTTCAGTTGTCTCATTTTGGGGACATTAAATTGGATAGGATCTATTTATGCACAGTTCTGAGTTTGTCAAAGATCCAAGAACAACATTATGTCTCTTTCCTACTATGTCCATAATAGCTAACTTATTTTTCCAGCTTCCTTTTTTAGGCTGTTCAGCCAGCATCCAGACATTTTATTATACCATATCAGAGGGCACTAACCAGGAGAAAAAATGAGACATGCAAAGCAACTAGGTTTGTATATGTGCTCTTGGAGTGCAAAGGAAATATGTTTTATGGTTTGAGGTTTTTTTTTAAGATTTAAGACTTAATTTTGTTAACCTTTTGTTTACTTGTATGTGAATGTGTCTGGGTAGGTATATGCCCTATGATAGGCATGTGTGTGTGTGTGTGTGTGTGTGTGTGTGAGTGTGTGTTTGTAGGTCACAAAACCAGAAGGAGGATCATGAAGGGGAGAAGAAACAGATGGAACACTTAAATAGGGAAGCAGAAGTAGGGAGGAAGTGGAGCAAAGCAAAGCAAACAACTGGAAGCAGGATAGAGTTCAAGGGAGAGGAGAAGAGTGAGAATGAAATACAATGACACGTGTATAAAGAGGCCATGAGGAAACCCATTACTTTATGTGTTGTCCTGAAGAATTAATAAAAATGATGAAATTGACAAACTGTACGAACAAGATGTTCTTATCAGACACAGAAAAGTGGAGCAAGATTTTGTGCGAAAGCTGAGATACTAGTTTTGTCTTGCAAAACTATGAGAATACATACTGAGGCTGGACATAGTATCTATCACAGACCTTTAGTCTCAGCGAGTAAGAAGTAGAAGCAGGCTTGTACCTATGCACTTTATGCCAACCGTAACTACACAGTGAGACCCTGTCTCAGAAAAGTAACAGTCTGTGAGAAAAGGAATACACATTAGTAGGAAAAGAGGTATGAAAATAAGGCCAGGTGGGTTTGGAATCAACCAAGTGAAAGGTAGGAAAATACAAAAGCACATGAGGCAATTTGCTTGAAATAAATAGTTCATGCAGAGAAGTAGTAATCAAAGCTCAAAAGTATACTATATAAAAGTATATATAGTTCTACTATTCTTCATTAGTCAAATTTACCTTCCATTATTTAATTTATTCAATGACAAAAATCTATTTTTAATTACTCGTCTCTATCCATTCTGCCTTCAGTGGGGCAAGAAGGGCAGTTGTACAGGGTATCCATATTCACAAGGACACTCCAGGAACCATGCCTGACTGTGCATAATTCTGGTGACAGAGCTAAGGCAGCAGCAGGCCTATTTGTCAGCATGAGGACAGACTTGCCAACAACAAGCTTTATGTAGTAGGCTAGTTTGTGAATAAAAACAAGCTAATGCTAGGCCCTGCCAAAGCAATCTGAGACAATCTCCTGGTGAGGAAGCAACCACTTAAAAAGATAAATCATGTCCTTTGATGAATCCTGCCAGCTGTCCTCAGCAAAGACATTTAAGTGATGGAATAGGGTTTGTAGCTAAAACTTCTTTGGGTTTGAAAGATCTGGTCCTGCGGTACCCAATATCTGTGGTGACAAGGCTACATCTCTGCAGGTATCTCTACTTTGCAGAGGTGTATTGTTTATAGATTTCACAGGCTTCTGTCGAGAACAGAACTGTATTGCTAATATCAAACTTCAGTCTTTTTGACACATTTCACCAGTTTGTTTCATCTGTTATTGTTCTTTCTCTGCTTTATTCCTGCCTCTCTGCTGCTCCCTCATCTTTTCCTAAGAACCATTATGGCTCTCTGTAGCAGCTTCTGATAGAGCAGCCTTCAGAATCTTGTAATAATTTTCACAATCCACTAGAATGCCAGGCCAGGAGCATCTTTAGACACCTCTAGCACCAATGCACACATCATCCTTTTCAATGATCATCCAAATCATTTACGCGTACAGCCAGCCCTATGACTTTTTCTATAATGATGATCTGAGCTGAGAGTAAAATAAATAGAATGAAAGAAAATAGGTGATTAAAATTCTAAGTAAAGTACAAAGAAAGGGAACAATGGGACACATGAGAGAAGCAAGATCTCTAAACCTCTGTCCTAGGTCATTCTCTTTCTTGGTAAAGCAAGAAACCAGGTATTTGTACTTTTTTAGTTCTCTTACTATGCGATAGAAAAAATACTAGCATGTTTATCCCCATCTGACTTTGTCAGCCTCTACTTGGTATGATATTTTGAAGCAAATTCTATAGAGCTTTAAAGAATAAATAACTTAACCATGTCTAATTGAAGCATGAATTCTAGTTGGTATTTAATGAAAACTCAGAGCCAGATATTGGGGGAAAGTTGGAATATCAGAGGGAGGAAACAGACTACAATCAAATCTCACCCAGCTAACTTGTCAGGGTAAAAGCTATCTTCCAGAGTCCTCAGCCTGACTTGTTGCTTCTACACAATAACTCACTGTCTGCTTATGCCTGCCAGTTGTTTCCCTTCCGGGTTCAATTCTGCATCTGATTTTAGAGTTAGAATTAAAGATGTGAGCTTCTGGAGTTATGAGATTAAAGGTGTAGGTCACGGGGCTCAGTCTTTCTGCAGTTTCTCCTTCCATGCTAGGATTAAAGGCATGAGTTACTGCCTGTCTGACCCTCGTGGCTTGACTGTGGGTGGATCTGTTCCCTGATATTCCAGACTGATTTTATTAAATATAAAATATATCACCACATCTGATAACTTTAAAACGTACATTTGATTTGGACACAAGAACATTACCTTAAAACATGGCTTTCCCCTGGCCTCCTAATTAGGACCATTTTGATCATCTGACCCCTTATTCAGCATCTTCCTGTACCTGATTTCTTTCTAATGAGCCATTAGTTTAATGTGTCTTTGTAGTCAATTAGAACCAACACTGTTTAAACTAAAATTTAGTTATTGTTATGGACATATGTATGTTACATTCCTCATTGGCCACCCACCTCTTAAACTTATCGTGATATCAACATTTTCACATATTTTTGTTCTAAATATCTTCATAGCAACTAGAACTTTCTTTTCTTTCTTTCTTTTTTTTTTTAACTTGCATTTCCCAGTGGGAAATCTGGTATTATAGTCAGTTACAAAGAAAGTGCTAATTAGCAGATGAGTACAATTAGTAGTTACCTCAAATGTTTTCAGGTAACTTCTGTTGCTGACATAAATTTACTGCAGATACCAGCATTTTTTCATTGTATATGATATAAACTCAACAGAATAGAAAAAAAAAAAAACCAGCTTTAAAGGCCATAGACTTTAACAATCTAGCATTAATTAATATTAGGAGAATAAGAACTTCAAGTCTTTTTTTCTAGCTAAGAGGTTGCATATTCTTTTGCTCAATCCATGTAGTCATAGTCCCCTCTCAGTTCCAGTCGGGGTGAAAGGTCTTTTTGTCCATGCAATTCTAAAAACTCATTCTGCTATATTATTATATTCTTTCTGACATCCAGTTTCTTCTCACCAGACATACTGTTGCAAGCAATTTGTGTGAGTCTGTTTAATGGGTAACTGGGATTTATTAAGATATAAATTGGGGAAATACACTCATGAATATAGAACCAAGTGAACACCTTAGTAGTCCTTTGTTCTTCCTGGGAGAGAATTTGCATCCATAACAGTGAAATCTCACCCTTTCTGACGCAAGGCTGGCTGTGCCTTTGTCCTTTAGCTAGCTACTCTTTTGCCTACCCTCATTGTTGTAGTTATTCACCTACACCCTACTTTGTCCCCACAACCTTATCACACATCCATTTTCATTTCCAGTTCCATGCCTGCAAAGGTCCAAAAAGTACACATGATTTTTATTTCCACATCCTATTTGTGAGGGTCCTGCCATTCAATGGTTGCTTTACTATAAGAAGACACAGTACAATTTAGTGATGTTTCTTTTTTTATTAATAATTTTTTATTATGAATAAAGTCATATTTGTTAACCATGTATCCCCTTGTTTAGACTCCCTTTCCCCTCCAGCCGCTCCCACCCCTCCTTGTCACTCTCTCTTCTCCCCATCTCCTTATCTCCTCCCCAGCAAGGGCAGGAGGTCCTAATGTCCCAAGGTAGCTTAGTTCAGCATCCATTCCAGGCAGATCTTCTTTCCTCATTCCAATATCAGACTGCATCAGGTGTTCCTCTGGAAGGAATGGGCTCCAGGGTGCCAGTCTGAGGTGTTTCAGATCCCAAGCTGTTCAGTGGTTGTGGTTTGCATCTAAGACATGCTTAGCTTTTTGTTTAAAGTCCTCTAATGAGTGAGCACATCCTCTGCTTATCTTTCTGGTCTTGTGATACCTTGCTCAGGAGAATATTCTCCAAATCTATCCATTTGCCTGTAAATTTTAGAATATCATTTTTTCTTACCACTGAGTAGTACTCCACTGTGTAGATGTATCACAGTTTGTTAATCCATTCTTCAGTCGAGGGGCATCTAGGTTGTTTCCAAGTTCTTGTTGCTAGTTCACTCCTAACATGCATTTGTACATAGGATAGGGCCAGAGAAGACAGCAAAGAATGCTCTTTCAAAATGATGAGAAATCAAGGCACTGTAGAGTCAAGCATGAGTTTGTACAGGTTGGGGATTTCTAGTTATGCCCAAACTTGACTTAATTCAACAAAGATTCAAAAATGCTAAATCTATTGAGTGAGATAAACATCACAAAGATTAATTAGATGTCCTTGGGGGAGGCAGTCATTCTTTCAAGTCATCAGGACAAATCTCATTCTTTGGAGTAACTATTCACTAAATGCTGGAGGCCACAAGAAGATAGCAGCATTCCTAAATCCTATGCATTCAATTGATGGTATCCATGGTGAAAAGTCAATAATCAAGGGTCTTTTGGTACACCTTATGCACTATATATTCACTCTATATTCACACTATGAAAACAGGATAGAATGACTTTGGCTCTCACCCTCCAATACTTGGCATTTAAAATGTTAAGTAGTGTCTGCTCTTCAGAAGGACCAGTTTTCTGGCCATATTTGCAGCAGATAAATCAGCATAGGGATAAAAGAGAGATTTACACACACACACAGGAAATGAAAACTTTGCTTAGAAAATAAGTAAAACACCAGAGATTTTAAAGCATAGGTATAAAGGAAGAGAAGTGGAATTTGATATATATGTGTCATAGCTGGTTTGGAGTCCAGAGCAGACTAACTCATCAGTGATCAGGTCACAAGAACCTAAGATGTGAAAGGCAAGCTACCTAACAAGCCTATGGCTCTAAATGAACAGCAAACAAAGACTAATCTTAAGAACTTTTTCATTCCTTGGAAGATAACCCAATAAGATTGTCTACTGTGTAAATTACTATATGTTGTATCAGTGTTTCCCAGTATTTCAAGAAACAGAAATCTCTGGAGTTATTTATAATATGCTAGTTCAGATTCAACAGGTTTGCAATGGTTTCAAGACTTTGTGGGTCTAACCTCGGAAGTTGACACTGATGTTGTTGGTCTTAGGCCACATGTTGATCAGCAACAGAGGAAACTGTGGAAATTCGAACTTGGTTGGGATGGAGAGTGAGTAGGAAAGATCCTGACAAGTTTGAAATATTAAACTGGACTCTCACAAATTCAAACCAAGATGATTTGGGTTTTGCAATGAGGTAGAATAAGTTGCTGAGCAGAAACCAGATTTATCCAATCAATAAATAATTTGCAATGGCAGAGGAGACACCTGACAAAATGCTAGTGATTTTAAAGTTTTCAGATTGGCTTAATCATAAGAAAAACAACCACAGTGTTATCATCTGAATGTGTAATGTCCTCCAAAAGCACATGAGTTAAAAATTGGTCACCAGCCTCTGCTATTACTGGGTGGCAGTGAAGCCTTTAAAGGTCGAGCATGATGCAAGGAAAGAAGGCCATTATGGGAGAGCCCTTGAACTGGGCATTACCATCCTGGCCCTTTTCTGACTTTTATCACTTCCAGACCATGATGAGGTAAGCAGTCTTCTCTACCACATGCACTTGCTGTTATGTAGTGCCTCACCACAGATGTCATCTTATTCAAAACACAGATTTTCAGATGCTGTCTGTGATATATTCTCATTCAGAACTGATTTCAAAATGTGAATCTTGATATCATCTCACTCAGAATGCAAACTTGAAGATGCTTTACATGACATCATCTCATTTAGAACACAGAGTTTCAGATGCTCTCCATGGTACAATCTTGAAGTTGTTTTGGAAATTATGAGATGGTATAATGATAATACCAAATTTTTATGCCTTATTTCAGAGCATACAGCAAGCCAATGGTGTTCATTTGGGGCCTGTATTTTGCTTGCCTGTTATGGAAGACAAATTCAGGCCAAAGACCTTGTTTTTATTGTTTCAAATACCAAATGACCTGTTTCAGGATGAGAGGAAACAGCAGTCATGAAGACAGTCTTTAACGGTGCAGCAGGTGTTGGCACCTGTAGCCACTTAAATCCAGCCAAGATAATCACTCCTCTCTCACTGCAGCTGGCTCATATCAAGTATTATCCTTCATTGCTGAATCTATTTGGAGAAATTAAAGCATGACTTTCCCTCAGGTAATGCAGCTAGAGATGGGGATATTTGAATCTGGGGAGGCAACTTTGGTCAGCAGTGTGGTAGGATAAAGCCACGCCCCCTGGCCCTCTGGAGCCAAGCATAGTATAAAGCACCTGGGCAGGAGGGTTCTGAGCCAGACATCACTAGTCCGCACATGGCATCACATAACAAGGACTTGTCTAGAGTTGTCTGGGAGAATATTATGGGAATAAAAGGGCCACTAAAGTAATCTTACATAGGAGGTCAGTGGCATCATTAGTAATATCTACTAAATTTAGCTATTACCATTTTGACTCTGTGGTTGGTTCATTCATTATTATTTAATGTTCAAAGTGTGTGTGCATGTGTATGTTGTAATCACTGCAAAAAGGTACTCACTGCACTGGAGATTAGTGGATATTTGTTACCATTTATCAAACCTGGGGCAAAAGTTGCAAAGGCATTGGCTTCACCTAAGGACACCATGATTGTCTTGTGCTTCAGAAATGTAGCCCCTTATTGTACTTCATTCCAGTCTCCACTCTGCAGAAATCTTTATATATGAGACCAAAGGAAACTTTAAATTGTATCTAGCAATA
This sequence comes from Sigmodon hispidus, assembly GCA_004025045.1. Classification (NCBI taxonomy): domain Eukaryota; kingdom Metazoa; phylum Chordata; class Mammalia; order Rodentia; family Cricetidae; genus Sigmodon; species Sigmodon hispidus. The sequence continues at coordinate 52,278 of PVIH01000798.1, forward strand.
GAATAAAATAATATGCAAACTTAGGTTTCAAATAGTGTAATTAATTCCTAGAGGTGAGAGAGCTCTACTAGCTTTCAGAAAAGAGAGTAAGTTACTTGGGATAGATGGTCAGTTATCCTAAATTATATTGATTGAGTGTGATTTTTTGGGAAGAAGTATTTTAAAAGGTGGAGGTGCAAGGTAATGGGAAAGAAAAATGGCAGAAATTCAATATGTATGTGTGGTAATTTGAATGTAATTGGCATCCATAAGCTCATAGGGAGTGGCATTATTCGAAGATGCGGCTTGCTTGGAGTAGGTGTGGCCTTGTTGGAGGAAGTGTGTCACTGTGGGAGTAGGCTTTAAGGTCATATATGCTGAAGCCACATCCACTTTCACTGACTACTTCCTGTTGCCTTTCAATCAAGATGTAGGACAATTAGTGCCAGCATCATATCTGTCTGCATACCACCATGCTTTCCACCATCATGATAATGGACTAAACTTCTGAAACTGTAAGACACTCCATGAAATGTTTTCCTTCATAAGAAGAGTTGACATAGTCAATGTCTCTTCATAGAAATAGTAACCACAACTAATATATGATTGTCAAATATATATTTGAAAAAAAAAAACCCACTTACCAAGGGAAAAAACTCTACTTCGGATCTCCAATTTTGAGATTATGAAACTGTCTAAAAGTGTAAGATTTTAAAATGTGTTAAATGTTAAAATGTTTTAAATATCATTTTCCATATGTATGTATGTATGTATGTATGTATGTATGTATGTGGGATACACACACACACACACATACACACACACAATTTGTTTTATCTGAGAGAAGATTTCTCTGTGTAACCACCCTGGTTGTCCTGAAACTTGCTGTGTAATCCAGGCTGGCCTTGAAGTCACAAAGATCCACCTACCTCTGCCTCCTGAGTTGTGGAACTAAAGACATGGGCCACCACTTCCAGGCATTATATATAATTTTATCAGCAGTAAATAGTTAAGGGTAGTTGTTGCACAAACAGCTAAACTTCCCTTGTCCATTTCTAAGGATTTTATATTTGCTCTACTAAAGCATTTATTTTGTAAGTATGTCAAAACATTCTTTAAAGTTCTCTTAACTGCAACAAGCCTTGCAGGGTTTTGTTCTGTAAATCTCCCGTCTCTCTACACTACCAGCAGTGTAGCCTGGAACAGAAGTTACACATGGAGATGGCCTCTGAAGACTGGACGGTGAGAAGAGAATGAACTGTGACCTGCTAGATGGAGATGTCCTAATTTGCTTCACTCTCCAGGGGAGGGAGCTTCTAAATACCTCTGAAGCATTCAAGGTCTCCTGAAACAATAAGCTGTGAGTAAAAAATCAGAGACTGCAGTAGTCCAGCTTTATTATGAGTCTTTGAGAATGTTCAGAAAGCCTAATTTGGTCAGTCGTTTTCCCCAAAAAACATAAAAATAAAAAAAGGACACAAGGCAAAATAACACATCTGTTGTCAAGATTCTATGAAAAGAAATGGCCACAGAGCATCTACAGATGTTGCCCACAGGTTAGTATTTTCAAGGCCAAGCCCTGCTGCCCAGATCCGGCAGTCTCTACGCTATTATCATTCGCTAGCAAACTATGGTTTCTTCATCTGTTCTAACCACATTGGAACACATTTAGTGGCAGTGGCTTCATGGCAGTGGCTTATCAATGTCTGTCCAGATATTTGATATCTTAAAACTGCAAAGCAATTATAAATATCATTTAAAGCAGGTCCTCATTTTTCTATCGAGGCAAGTATGGGGCACAGAGATATAAACTGCTGATAAATCTTGAACTCACAATCTCTAAATCCCAAGGGGAGGTAGAGTGAGCATCTCAAGCAAAATCAAGTAGTAAACAATAGGAAGCTGATTTCCAGGAGATATGAAGGAGAGAAAAGACAAAATAATCATTAAGATTTATTTTTAGTTGTGTATATGTATTTGTGTATATACCTGTGTTTGTGTGTTTGAGTATATGTGTATGTTTGTGTAAGTGTGTGTATTTGCATGAGTGTGGTGCATATATATGTATGAGTACGTGTGCTTGTGAGTGTGTTTATGTGTTGTGTGTGTATGTGTGTTCCTGAATGCAGGTGCATAAGGATGCCAGACAAGTACACTAGATCTCTTGTAACTGGAATTACAAGCAGTTTACAGTTTCTTATTGTAGGTACTGATAACCAACTGGAATGCCCTGCAGAAGCGGTACATTCTAGTCACCACTGAATTGCCTCTCTGGCTCCAAGAAATAGCAAAAATCTTATCACAAATCCCCTACAAAAATTGAAGATGTATATTGTAACTAACAGAAAGAAGGCTTCAGAATCAAAGTGCTGGGTTCAAGGTTTAGAGCTTCCACCCAGTAAGTAAAACAGTTGGGCAAGCTTTTCCCATCTTGCGAAATAAGGCTTACATGAAACAGTATAGACAGGCCTTTTAGCTTTATGGAAGTTGTTCTTGATTTTGCTTTCTCATTCTTGCTTCTCTGTGACTATCTGTGACACTGCAGTGTATTCTTTGTAGTCCTTTTCAGATTTTTCAGTGGCTTCCTCTTTTTTTTCTCTTGAACACTAGACCTCTCTCAAGATCAGCATGTGATCTTTTATCTTACAATGTAAACACAGCCCATATACATCTGATTCCTTGCTTCTATAATGATTGGTAACTGCCTTTAAGATAGCCATTGTATATTCTCTTAGTTTTCCATTCTAGTTTCTTTATCCTCAGGCCCAAACAATTTCCCTTCCTATTTCCTATTCTTTCTTTGTCACCAGTCTTGCTTTCTTCTAATCTCTATGGCTGGAAAAATCTTGTTTTGATAAATAACTCAACCATTTCCTGTAGGATAATATTGTAAATATTTTTCATTTATATTTGCATAATAAAATGCTGGTTTGCCAGAAGGCAAGCAAGAAGTAGAGGTAGGACAACCAGACTGGGAGAATTCTGGAAGAGGAAAGGAGAGACATAAGCCAGATGCAGAGGAAGCAAGACAAGAATGCTGTAATGAGAAAAAGGTACCAAGCCATGTGACTAAACAGATAAGAATTATTATATAAAGTATAATAGTTAGAAAATAATAAGCCAAACAATTAATATAAGCCCTTGTGTAATTATTTTATAAGCAGCTACAGGGGCTTTGGTGAGAGAGATTCCTCTGGACCTCTGGCCAGGTGAGATACAAAAACTCTTGACTACAATTTTCTTTTTCATAGACCACAATTTATCTGGCAGATTTATTTTCCTAATGTCCTTCCGTTGATAGGAACAGAGATAATACATTTTCCACTAAGATTTCCTAAATTTCCTCCTTGCTTCATGGCCACACAACTCTCAGGGTTTGTTTTCTTACATTGATTGACAGTTCCTGGAAGTCCTGTTTGAAAATAAGTGAAACTCAATGACTTTTCCAAAGACTGTGATCTCTGAGAGGGCATAGCTGGTAACATCTGTCCTGTTTGCATGTTCCTTCTTAGCATAGTAAGAATGCAACTGTTTGTAAAAGGAGGTATTTGGTAATAGATCAATGAGAAGAGAGACAGGGGACATGCAGCGATGTCATATAAAAGTCCTTAAAAGTATGCAACACAAAGTATTAAAAAAATGCAAACTCTCTTTAGAATGTATGACATTATTTTTATACGGGCCATAAATACAGTTCTGTAACTCACTTATCTATGCATTTTTCCATCTTAAAAAATAAAAGGTTGAAGATTCTTTAGGAGGACATCAATAGAGCTGATCTGAGTTCTTCCTGTACACTTGTACAGCTCACCACATCAGCTAGCCCTGATTGTAAATTTGCCTTGGCTCTTAATTATTAAGACACCAAGGGATCCATTTTCCTGTTTTTCATTCTGGCATGTTCATCCAAGCCTGCTTTTACCCTACTTGTGTTGATTTTTCATGTTTTACTTTTCTCTTTAAAAAATGTTCTCATTTTCCTTTCTTAGGTAGTTCTAAACATTTAAAAATATTTTCAGTGCTATTGATTTTCATAGCATTTGTTTTGATTTTAAGGAATTTTTACTTTTCTGAGTCATTACTTAATATATTCCTTTTGTCATCCCTTCATACAATTCAGTAGACATGTGAGCTGAATATATGAAGTAAAAAAGCTTCTGCCATCTGGTTGAGCTACATAAGATATCTCAGTAATGAGTGACCGAGGCAAACACACTCAGTGTGACCTGGTGATTCTTCTCAAGCTCAGGCCACGTACTTCAGGGAACCATCTAGTAGTGACCAGTTTCAACTAAGCAATTTTTTTAGATGTGTGCTAACCCCAAAATATATAAATCCTCACTCTACTAATGTTTTTATGAATATGAGCACAGAATTAGAAACTACCCATAAAACTCCCTAGGATGTACTCAGACTCTGATGTTGCCGTTCTGTAAGGTAACTAAAGAGATGGAGTCATACCTAATTAGTTTCTCTAGATGCTGAGTATTGATAGAGTCATTGGCTGTATTTAGACTCAAAAGTTTTCAATATCCTACACTAAATTTTTCTCTCATATGAGCTGCAAAACTCCTGAAGGGCGGGGCTCTGATCTTTTCACTGCTGGGAGATGCTTCCTAGGTGGATGTTATGCAAATGTTAGCATGACAATTTTTCTCATTGTTATTTGGTTTATAGCTTTGAAAACTTTTCTTAAAATTGACAAATTTTTAAATTCGTGAGAGTCATGAAGTAATAGACCCCCCTAACTTGTACCATATGCCTGTGATGAGGTTTATGAGTCTTTTATTTTTCTTATTTCCTTCTTCTTGTAGGCAGTTTCCCTTCGCTGATGGAAGGAAACAAAATCAATGTCATGCCTTGACAATACCTAGTCAGAGATGCAGAGAGAGAAAAGTCAAAAAAACAACAGAGAACTTACCAAATGTTTGGTGAACAACCACATGCTTGGTGTGTTCACTCATTGGCCCACAGTCAATCTCCACTTCATTGTTCAGAGACAGATCAATGTGAAGTGAAACATTTTCAGCCTTATGTGCCTATTCATCTGATATACCAATTGAAGAAAAATAGCTTGCATGGCCTTTAATCACTGCTAAGCCTAAGTCCTCTGAAGGGGACTTCAGCCTCTCGACTGGTGTGACAGTGATAATAACCTTCAAGTGAATGAGAAGGAGAGGATAAAGACTGAGTGCCATCCCCCTGTGCTCTCTGGCCTTTGCTGAAATGTCAGTGGATTGTTAATGGAGCCTCACTTAGTGATTAGAAACCCTAATGCTCTGTAACTCCGAGGTTAGCAAATCCAGAAGTGAGAAGTTTTCCTCTCCTAAGGGAACACGTTCCCTCTCCTCTTTCTGGAATTTATTTATTCTGCATTTCTGTCATTGGAGGTTCAAGCCCTTGGAGTTCCTTAAAAGGAACAGGCCATGTTTCTTTTAAGATATTCACCATCACACATTTTGGTTGGTTTTACCTTATGTTTATTATATCCACATGCCCTGAGGACTAGTAATAAGAAGTCCTGGGGTTTCATAACAAATAATGAGAAGCAGTGTTGAGGCCCATCATGTTACTGCAAGACAATATTGCTCTTATGGATTATGTAATACTGTTCTCTTTATACCATGCTTCTGTTAAAGGGGTGACCGTGACCTTCCAGCCCTTATTAGATCATGTCTAAACAGGTCCATTGTGCATTTATAGCCCTTGTAGAACTCCATCACACTCTGCCCGTGTAGGTGCTTGTTTGCTTGCACTGGGCCACAGCTTTCCACGCTGATAAAGTCACAGTCTTGGGATGTTCAGTAGATGAATGAATAAGGCTTGTCTCTGTTTCTTCTTTTGTGTGCATACAATTGGAATTTCATCAAAATTTTGTACTTTCACATGCTCTTACTAAATGATAGACTGTTTCATGATTTCCATATTGTTTAGGGAAAATTTGGCCTGAGAACAGCACAAAATAGAAAGGAGCAGTACACTCCCGCAAGACAAGTTTTGTTACATTTATAATTTAAGATTGATGTTTATTTTTATTCAAGTGTGCACATGTGCTTATGTTGGTATGAGTAGATGTCACATGTATGAGGGTGACTATGGAGGCCAGAAGAGAGCATCAGGTCCTCTGGAGCTGAAGTGACAAGAATTTATGCCTAACATAGGTGGAGGGAACTGAACTCAGGTTCTCTGGAGGTTCAGGGGAGCCCTTAACTGCTGGGCCATCTCTGTAGCCTCTCCTCATTGTATTGTGTCTAAATGAGCACATAATTCAGAGCAGTAGTTTCTTTACTGATTAATATATGTCTCTAGAGTAATGAGCATGAGTATGCCAAGCTGTCAGACTAGATCACAGTCGCATAAGGATTCAGGACAAGTTTTCTGTTTCTTTGCATTTTTCAAATCAAGTAATTATTGAATAAATAATTAATTTTTCTAAACCTTTATGTAAACATTTGTAATAGGAATATAAACATTTTGGTCTGTCCAGTACCACTTTGGAAGATTAACCTCACAGAATTTTATTTAATCCAGGTTGCTTAGATAGATGTCTCTCACCTATCCTTAGATAGGCATCTCTGAGCATTCAGGTTCAGTTCACCCTCCTCCTCTGTGAGCACTCAGGATCAGTTCACCCTCCTCCTCTCTGGGGACTCAGGATCAGTTCACCCTCTTCATCTCTGAGAACCCAGAATCAGTTCACCTTCCTCCTCTCTGAGCACTCAGGATCAGCTCACCCTGCTCCTCTCTGGGGACTCAGGATCAGTTCACCCTCCTCCTCTCTGAGCACTCAGGTTCAGTTCACCCTCCTCCTCTCTGAGCACTCAGGATCAGCTCACCCTGCTCCTGTCTGCACTGGGGATCAGTTCACTGTTTTCATCCCTGTGCTGTCAGGATTCACACCTTTACTTTCTTCCCATTTCCTTCTCTAACCATCCATTTCCCACGAGCTGCTGGATGGTATAGCTGAAATCTCAGAGAGATCCTGCTAGATAGAGAATGATACTATGATCCTTGATAGCCAAATACCCAAGTGATGTACCCCATGCTGTGGTGTCATACTTTAACCCTGAAATCCCATCTTGAACAGAAAGAAAACTACACATAGAATAATCTGTCACATAAAGATGCTCAGCTTACCTGGGGTGAGGGTTGGGCCTGACTTCTCCCACAGTAGTGCGTAAATGAATAGATAGTTGAGAATCAACTCCATGGAACACTATATTGACGTTACATTTTATACTGACAAATTTTAGCAAAATAGAGCTCTTAAAATAGTAAATTAAGGATGCAGGAAACAAGTGTGGATACTATTACTGAAACCACCTGTTCACTGTTTTTATAGAGAGGAGAAACTGATAGGAGCAACACAAAGATGATGAGCTATTGAAGGCTTGTTTTCCTTTCTCAATGATATAATCTTGCAGCTTACAATGCTAGTCTGTCATCTGGTAGTTACTTAATATTTACAAAGTGAGTGGATAAAGATACTTTCTGAGTGGTTGGATTGTGTGTAGCTCATTTGTATTAATATAGTGTTTGATTTTTCCCACTATAATCACTGTGGGGAAATGAAGTGGGCATTATTACATAAGCAAGGGGCATTATTACACATTTTTGATTACTAGATGAACCTGCTGGGCTAATCTTAGAGGCAGGAAAGTGAGAAAAGTGCTGCGGCTGCCAACACAGTATTGTCATCATCATCATCATCATCATCATCATCATGCATTTTAAGGGGCTTGGGCTCAGAGAAGAACATCTTAAGAGATTTCTAAATTCTAAATTACACCAATTCCTATCTGGATAGTACATGCCTACCCAAATAAGTTTTTGAATATAACAAGAAAACATAAAGACTTGAATGTGCCACAGCCACAGATCCTTTAAGATCTAATGAAATAAGACTTGAATTACTGAGAAACGGAGCACCTGCATTACAGTTCTTTTAGAATTCTTCCAGGCTTGCAGAACTACAAGGCTTAAATTACCTTTTAAGTTAAGATTGTTTTTAAAGGCCGTGTAAAAGCAGCATGGCCCCTTGAGTAGCATAAAAGTTGATACACCATCTCTCCTCTAGTACTTGAGATTATGCCTATCATAACTGATAGACAACGCAGTGTGAAGGCCATGTCGTGTCCTCCTAATGTATGAAACTACAGTCTTCCGTCTGTCTGAATGCTGATGGATTGTGCTAAGTGAGTGCATTTAAAATGTTCGGATAAAGGTAATCAGCATAGCGATACCGTGTGATGAAGGCCTTTTAATCCTTACATGTGTGGAAGTAAATGACAGTAATGGAGTCTCTTCATTATTAATTGTCTAAGTGCTCTTCTCTATTAGCTTCAGATTTTAAAAAAGACAGAAGTTTAGTCTCCATGGATGGGTGCTCTGTAGAATACTTTACTAGCTATAATAAAGGGCAACTGTTACCGTGGAAAAGACACTTATTGACTGTCTACAAGAGTGTGACGTGTGTGTGTGTGTGTGTGTGTGTGTGTGTGTGTGTGTGTGTGTGTATACAGGAAGTAGATTCACCAAGTACATTCAGCCTATAATGTTTTTATACCCTTATCTGCTCTATAAAATTCTTTGTGTCTAGACTGTATAGAAACATTGATGATGTCAAATGTCTTGGATTAGTCTCTGAGAACTAAGGAAAAATTCTTCCTGGTCTCAAGCTTTAAAAAAAAAAAAAAATCAATGAGTATTTGCAGAGAGAAAGCAAAAACTGAACTTTAGAGTATAATTTGTGATTTTTCAATAAGCATAGGAGAAAAAACTACTGGCTGTTTATTTTCATCTCTGAAATGACTCTCAAGGTTCTTTAATATTTTTATATTAGGATCCAGTGTACTTAAGATGGCTGGGAAACACATGACAGGAAGGTGGAAGGCGGAAACCAGCACCACCTTTAGGGCGTGGTACAACGCAGCTCTCCACACTTACCCCCGTTCCCGTGTTCCTGCTCTGCCTCCCTCCATCCCTCCCTGCCCTGCCCCCCCATTCCCAGTCCTCCTTCCCCTTTCTCCCTTCCCCTTGCCCCCTGCAGCTGCCTCCCTGCCTTCTTGCCTCTCTTCCCTTGCTCTTCAGCCCCCAACATTGACATTTTTGCCCTCTTCCGATCCTCCATTCCCTGGCATCAACCTCTGTGCTTCTGTGAGATTACTTTAGATATTTTTATTTCTTTATTATTTTTAAGATTATCCTTTCCATCTGAAAATGTGCTACTTACTTGGAATCATTATTAGGATTAAATCATATGTTTTATAATAATTATAAAATGTGAAGTATCACATGAATGTAATTTTTATTGTAGTACATCCACAGACTCAGAGTTCCAGATCATGTATATTCTCATCAGCAATCCTTGAAGATCTGAAAAATGACATGTGACAATAGGAACTGCTTGATGATGTACCAGTGTGCATGGGGCAATCTTACAGGGCCTTAGCCTTAGATTAAGAGCTATAGGCATTAATGACTACTAAGACTGGGAGAATTAGTCTGCCTCAGTGTGAATCTCATAACTCATTATCTAATACCATGTGATCTTCCCTTAAAACATACATATGAACAATACTAAACAAATTCAATAGGTTTTATTTATATTTTATTCATACACATTCACATATATGCATATGTATGTAACAATAATAAATAAAAAGAAGTCATTTAATTGAGAGTAAGTGGAGGGCATCGGGTGGATTGTAGGAAGGAGAGAAAGCAGTAAATGATATATTTCAGTTAAAATAAAACACACTGATGAAAAAGTAAGAGTGTATAGAAAAATATATAGAAATATTTAGATATGAACAAATATTTTGAAATGTAAACTCAAGTTTTAGTTATATTTTGTTTTGTTTTATTGATACATTTTGCTATCATACAATTAATAATTGAGTCAAATGGTGGACAAGCCAATCTACATGTAGATTGGAAACTCATTATATTCAGCTAAAAAGCAATCCTTGGTGATCTTTAGAGAACTCTTTTAAGAAGCCAAGAAGTACAACATCCTGTCTAGATTCATTCTTTCAAAAAGGACTGGGAGGAAATAGTTCAGCAGTGATGGGAAGGACCCTTGACCCTGCTCCTCTACCCTCTGTCTGGGCCTGACAGTCCCAAGGTCCAGTCTTATGCAGTCCCAATGCAGATATCACCAGCTGCTGTGTGTTCTTTATCACAATGACTGTGCCTTGCTCTAAAGATGACAATATCTTCTGGCTCTTATATTCTTTCTGCCTCTTCTAGAAAATATCTCTGGGCCTTAGAAAGAATAATATAATTTGAATTAAATAGAACTGTATTTTTTCAGACATTTTTTTCATTTAAATTTTTTTTAAACCTACCCTCCCTTCTTCCCAGTCATCTCCCAGCTCCCCCTCCATCCCCTATCCATTCCCCAGAGATGGTAAGTACTCCCAGGGTGAGTCAATGAATTCTAATTTTTAAAACTATTATAAAAATAAACAATAAATTCTTAGGAGTTGAGCAGTGTGAATTTTTGCAATGTGATCGGATCTATAGTATTTTCAGTTGTGTTCATTTTGTCTCTTTTTCCTGGAACTAGAGCCAGTTCTCCTACCAGTTCCGTATCTCTTCCTGTCCCATCATTTGCTGCTTTGATATATTTTGAGTCAACCAGAAATGGTTCATGTGAAATAAGAGAATTGTAGACATGAAACAAACATAGTACAGCTACACCTGTAGGTGCGGTGACAGTAACTTTTGTTGTTCCCTGTCAACTTCTGGATTTAGTTGGTTGGCAGACAGGTGGGATGGCAGATTGTGCAGTCTCTGTAATCCTGGTTATGTGATATTTGAGCCCTTCTGTTCCCAAGTTGTCTTTTCTTTTTCTGTGCCCAACTCTAGGCAGAGAAAATTAAACACATAGCACTGTCAATGACATGCATAAGGAGAAGTATTTGAGTAAAAGACCTCTGATCAAAAAAGCTCTAAAAACAATGTTCCATCTGAAGATAGGTTCATGAGGCAGAAAAAAATGAAGCATTTACAGAACAGAAACAGTGCATTTGAGAGGTTTTTAAGGATAATGCAAAGGTCTGTGATACACTGTGAATAATTCACCTGACCTAGATTTAAGTAGCACAAGTAATTCATGCTAACATAGACATTTGGTTGCTTAACAAATGTTCCTACACTATGGCATTAAGAGTTTGGGGGCTTTTGCTACTGCATTGTATAAGAATCTCATTTCTACACTATACTTTCCAGAAAGAAAGACAACAACAACAAAAACATAGGCACTTCAGTTTAAGGAAAGAAGAGTTATTTTAGTGGCTGATGACATCAGCTGCCTGGAGTCACAGCCCTATGCCATCTGAGTCTAGTTTCTTCTGCTGTAAAACAATTTCTTCAAAGTTGAAATCCCACAGCACATTGCAGCTTCATCAAACACTAAGGAGAAGGTCCACTTCAACCAGTAGAGGGCAGCGTTACCTAGTCAAGAGTTAAGCAGGCACCAGGAACAGATGGGCAGATGGTGGAGAATTTAGAATACAGAATGGGTGGCTACCTACTGCTCCTCAGTCTTGAGTCACCAGACCACAAATGCTTCTCCACAAAATAGCAATCTTAAGTAAGCATAGAAACGCCCTCCGCCACCCTCCCCCATTGCCGCTTTTCCCAAAATGGACACATTACTCATTTCTATTGGAATAGGAACAGGAATTTAAACTTCTACAATCTGTGTTGTTTTCTGAAATTTAAAGTTTGTTCTATGAATACATTCATTTATATAAAATACAGCAGCTTGTCTATACATATTTGAACATTTCAAAATTTCAGTTGAAAGTAGCAGATTTTTTTCTCCTGCAAAAATATTTAAGAAGTATTTATAAAGTTTGATTATGTTTAATATCATGCCGAAAGATGAAAACTTAATTGTACATTTTAATATATAAATAGCCAAAGTCACTGGCTGTCACAGATCATTTTTGAAATTCTAGCTGTATGATGCTTAGTCACAATAATGGATAAAGTCTGTAACTTGTTCTGCCTGCAGTGTTCGAAGTCCTCTCATTACAGTGGTCCCCACGAGGGTCACAGAAGCTACTGTGGAAGTGATTCTCAAATAGAAGGACACATCTCATGGCATAAGATTGTTTCACATTAAGAGACAGGACCATTGAATACTTTAATATGCTGTCTGGGGAATATAAATTATTCATTAGGAGATAGGAAAACAGATGTTGAAAAATTGACAAAACTCATGATTTAAGAAGCCAATGTGAAATAATAGTTAATGGAGAAGTTTTTAAAATCTTCCATTTAACAGTGGAGAAAGGAAGAAAAATTAAGCACCACATGGAAAAATACATTAAAAGGTCAAAGGCACTGTGTCCCTGAATGGAGTTATGATGATCATGATTTGAACCCTAGTGTTTATGATCACCTTGCATCTGTTCCCTTGGTGACTTTAGGTAGTTAGGTAGACTTCCAACTTCTCTTCTGTCTTTGACCTTTAGTGAAGGCAGAAGTCCTTCTTGTTTTTTATTCCTATTAATATAACTCTGAAGCCTAAAGTTAATGCAGAAATTATGTAATCACAGAAATGCTAATACAGGAATGATGTAATCCCTCTGGAGTCCATAGGAGCACTTTGTGTTCTGTCAAGCACAGCCTAGACAGCAGCGACCTGCCTTTGTGTGCCATGTACCACGGATGCTATTCTTGACTCGGCAAGACTGTTCCCTTTTAGGGGCAGTTAAAAGTTTCTCAGATCAGGAGAAAGCCTGGCTACTGCAGAGAAAATAAAATCATGCTTTTTCCTCCTCTCCCCTCCTTTTTCGCCTGTAGCAACTGTAAGTGCAATAATATGAGAGTGGGAAAGAATTGCTATGGCAACCAAGTGTACTCTAATAATGAAGATGGTACCTAACAAGCAAGAACAGCCAGAACTTTAAGGGAGAGAAAGAATGTGAACCTTCAAAAAGCAAGAAGGGAAAAAAATGTAAAAAGCTTAATGGTTTTCATTGTCTAGCCTATACATATTGGTTCATTTAAAAGAGTTTTTTTGTGTATTAGCCAAATTCCTCCCAGATCAATCTCAACATTACAAGGTTTTATCATGCTTTGCAGAGGAAGAAAACCAGTGATTCTACCCAAGAGTTATCAACCCCTTTAATCTAGAAACATGGAACTTTAAATTAGAGACATGGGATGATATACAGTCGCTCAGAGAGCTGCAAAGTTTCTTAGACCTTCTCCTTCCAGGCAGATTCTTGGAGCTTGGTTTGGCTTTTCTTGACAAAGTAATTCTTTTCTTCCAGAATTTGGAAAGAAGCTTGGAAACTGCATATTTTTTTCACAAATACACAGAACATGGAAGCTGAAAGCCTAAAGGGACTTAGTGAGAAGATGATGAGAAATAGATGAGTGAATGTGAGCATCTAGTAGACCACAACTCTTTGTCTGGGTATTCAGAACTGACTGAGTTATCATCCAAAGATTACAACATTTCATTGGCTCAAGAAACAAATGCTGATTTATCATTCATTCTGTAACACCTAGGCAAAACATTTTCCTCCATGCCATCTAAATGTTAGAAGTGATGCTAAATTTTAGCAGGGTTGGGGCACAATGAAAAAACATATCTGAAAGACTTGTGTCAATCATTAAATATGTTGGTATAAAACTGATCAATGTCACTGATCGCATTTTTATTTATAATATTATGTATAGAGTTGATTCTATCCACTCTCAAGTAGGGGTGATAAATGATAATCTTCACATTTGTCTAGAAGAAGAAAAGTGAACACAGATGCACATAATCATTCTGTTGAAAAAGAATACACTAGGACTTTTTATATAGCAAGCATACCAAAGCTTCTACTTATGACACATTTAGATATTTTCTCTGGACCACTTCCTAAATATAATACCAATAGTACAGATACTAAGAACAACAATCAAAAAGTAGGACCTCCTGAAACTGAGAAGCTTCTGTAAAGCCAAGGACAGAGTCAATAAGACAAAATGACAGCATATGGAATGCGAAAAGATTTTCACCAACCCTACAAGTGACAGAGGATTGACCTCTAAAAATAGAGAACTCAAGAAGCTAGAGCCCAAAGCTCTAAATAACCCAATTAAAAAATGGGGTTCAGAACTAAAGAGGGAATCCTCAGCAGAAGAATTACAAATGACTGAAAGGCACTTGAAAAAGTGCTCAACATCTTTAGCTATCAGAGAAATGCAAATCAAAACAACTTTGAGATATCACCTATCAGAATGACTAAGATTAAAAACATAGATGAAAGCCTATGCTAGAGAAGATGCAGAGCAAGGGGAACAATCCTCCATTGTTGGTGAGAGTGTAAACTTGTTTAGCCACTCTGGAATTCAGTAAGGAGGTTTCTCAGAAAACTGGGAATCAATCTTCCCAAGGATCCAGCAACACCACTATTGGTCATATACCCTAAAGATGCACATTTGCACCCCAAAAGCATTAGCTCAACTATGTTCATAACAGCATTATTCTTAATAGCAAGAACCTGGAAACAACCTAGATGCCCCTCAAGTGAAGAATGGATTAACAAACTGTGGTACATCTACACAATGGAGTCAGCAGTAAGAAAAAATGATATCCTAAAATTTGCAAGCAAATGGATGGATTTGGAAAATATCCTCCTGAGTGAGGCATCACAAACCCAGAAAGATAAGCGGGGGATGTACTTACTCATTAGTGGACTTTAACCAAAAAACAAAGAATACTCAAGCTGCAAACTACAACCCCTGAACAGCCTGGGAGCTGAAGTACCTTGGACTGGCACCTTGGAGTGCATTTCCTCCAGAGGAACACCTAACCCATTCTTGGTATTAGGATGAGGAAATCAGACTTGCCTGGAGAGGATGCTGAACTAATCCATCTTGGGACCTCTTGCCCTTTCTGGGGAGGAGGTGTGGGGATGGGGAAAAGAGAGACTGACCCTGACCCAGATGGGTCTGGAGGAGGAAGGGAGTTTAAACAGGAGGATACATGGATAAAAAAAAAAAATGAGAGTTTATTCTATAAAAATGAAATAAAATAAATCCACATACTCAAAAAAATTTTTTAAAGACACAATTAGAATCTCTGACACAGTGGTAGACCACTGTGTTAACATACAATATGTCTTTCTACTCTCTAAGAATGTGTATGTGTCAAGACAAGAATGTGACTGGAGCAGCCTATTAAGGATAAGTACAGATGAAAACTGGCCATTTGGACTAAGATTTGGGGTAGAGCATTCACAGTCCAGCTGCTGGGAAGGGCTCTGGAAGGGTGTGAGTGGGAGCCTGGTCATGCAATAACAGTAGGAAGATAGATATGCAGAGGAGATTCCTGAGCACAAAGGTCACCAGAACATCATAACTGTTGTTAATAAACTCATTTATTCTTCCAGAGCTTTGTTAAAGATGTTCCCCAAATAAGGCTCCTTACAACTCTGTAGAAATACAAAGATTGTGGTTGGGAGTGGTAACTATGGCCTGGTCCCAATGCCATACTTCAATTCATTGACGTCCCATGTACTTACAACCAGTATGCGTTTGTTAAAAAAACTAAAATAAATAAACATAAATCCAAAAGGTTTGTTGTTGCAAGTAGATGTTATCCTGCAGAATCCCAGCTGGTCATGGGGAAGACTAAGGGAGGGCAGAGTTCTCAATTCTACATGGTACATCTTTGTCACTCCCTCCAAGGTTCGGGGAACATCCCAGAAGAGGGAGAGAGAACCTAAGATCAGAAGGATGGTGAGGTATGCCATAAAGAGGTGTTTTCTGGACAGGTCATGGTCATTGCACTTGTAAACTGACTGTGGTTACCCATATAAAACCAGCACAGGATGGGGCTCATTAACATTTTGTCATGAATGGGAAGCAGCTCATTAAATCTAGCCTCTTCCTGAAGAACTATTAGGGTTGCTAAGGCATTTTCTTCAACAGCATAATCCCTGAAAAAGATGCCCAGGTCTATTTAATAACTTCTTACACATGCAAATGCAAACAACACTAAATATGCTCCCTATCCCCCCATACACAATATATAAAATTCCAGAAGTAACATTTTCTCCCCCTTCAGTATACACCTCATGAGCTCCTTTAAGCTCTGCCCAGTGAGGTAGAAATGAAACAGACAGACTGGGTACTAGTTGTGGAACTATGCAGCAGAGAAATATCAAATCAAACAGGGAACCTGGAGCTTCAGTTCTGCTCATGGCCCTGCTATTCACTGACCACCCAACTAAATGACTTCATCCCTGGAAAAAAAAAAAAATTCTTCAAAATCGTCTTTCCTACCTTAGGGATATTGTGCAAACTGGGTAAAACCACGAAATAAAATGAATTGGAAACCTGTAAACTACTTTGCAGGCATAGTTGTAAAATAGGGTTATTGAGAAGCACCTGACTTGTAGGAGTCTTTTGTTACAGATAAGATTTCAAGAAGGGGAGAGGAAGAGAGAAAAACTCCAGAGAACACATGTTCTGAACTCTTTGAAGGCATTGTATTTAATCAGCACAAGGTCCTGTTGCTAATTGCAGGGGGTTTCTCCCCGGGCATTCAGTTCAGTTTGTAAAGTGTTATATTTATAACTTTCTGAAGACCTCATTCCTCTCAGAATCCCGGGAGACAGAGTGTGATCTGATTGTGTCTGCAGATTGCAGTTGATACTGCCAGGCTGCTGGTGATTTCTAACAAAAGCAAAGCAGCAGGATCCCTGAGAGAAGGGCACTAAAGCTTTCAGTGCCTCTAAGAGGCTCCCCCTTCTCCTTTCCCTTCCTCCATCCTTCACATCCAAACAAGAAAGGCCACAACTGAAGCTAGAATCAACCTGCTCATATGCAAAAGTGAAACTGCCATTCTGGTAGGGGCATTGTCGGGAAAGGGGGTTAGCCTGGGCAGGAAGACATCCAGAGGTTTTAGAAATCCCAAGAGCCCTTCATGAACAGTAGAGACTCCATGTAGGAGAAATTTAGTATATGAATTGAACTAGTAGCAACTGGCATAGTGGACCTGACCTGGTAGGACACATGTCAGACAAAACAGTGTGTGTTTGGGCGGGTGAGGAGAAAAGAACATGCGTGAGTTGGGGGGTATAGCAGACCTGGGTTTAATTTCTAAAACATCTTTTAGCTCTAACTGCTGTTTCTTTAAGCATTGGCTTTTCTACCAGAAAATGAAACAAAGCAGCAATAACAAAAATAAAACAGCAAACTATAAGATATAATGGAGGATATTTTAACTCTCATATAAGAAATAAATAACAATGTTACAAAGGGAGCTTTCTTTTACTAGGGGTAGTGACAGATGTTGCATGATGATGAAAAAGCATTGTTACATCATCATTCTGTGTTGTTCTATACACCCAGGCAATGAGAATTATACATGTTTGTGTTACAAAGTCCCACCTGGAAAAAAGAGAAGGAACATTAGCATTATGAGTTAGGGCAGCTTGAGATATCAACCGCGAAGGTAAGTTCATAGTCTTGGGGCTGGAGAGATGGCTCAGAGGTTAAGAGCCTGTATTGTTCTTCCACTGGCCCTGAATTCAATTCCCCATACGAACATTCGCCTCTTGTAGCTCCCACTAGTGTAGATATGGCATATCTGGTCTCTATAAGTACCTATACTCCACATGTACACACACACACACACATACACACACACACACACACTCATACACATATATTTAATAAAAAGTAATTATTTAAGTCGTGGAAATTTGTCTCAGAAATTCTGAGTTGTCAATTATGTCAATTATGTATCAGTAACAATTTGGGTTCCAGATATTACTCCCAGAAACTTACTTTGTTGGCAAAGAGGATGTGGTGTTAACAGATGATTTTAGAACAAAATTATCCTAGACCCCAATGAATAATCTCCATACAATCACACAGGTAACTAAAAGTCAACCAGCAAAAACAGAAACAACTGCAATGACAAGCACAGATGTGGCCCAGTGAAACGTCAGTCAGACATTGCTGAGGATGGAGAACAATGAGCCAAAGGACGCAGACAGCCTTCAAGAGCTGGGAAAGAATAAGACAATGCCAGTTGGTTTTTCCTTATGGACTCAAGACTAGAAGGTAGATAGCTCATCCTATACGTGGATTTTAACCCAGTGAGACTCAGGTAGGATTTCTTACCTACTGAACTATTAGACAGTAAGCATGCATTGCTTAAACCAAGTGTGCAGTTCAGCAACAGAAAACAAATGCAATGTGGAAAATAAAATTATAGCACTACGACAAATCATATGTATGGTAATATTAGGAGCTTTTCACCTCAAGTTGGTAAAGTAGTTGAATGTGAACTAAGCCAGAGGTGAGATGTTATCTCTATAGTGGGCATTCGGTTACCACTTATAAATATTTTCCCATCGCTTATAGAGACACTGAATTTCTAGAAGTCACCTGTTCATTCTCTTCTTTTACTGAGGCCTGAGAAATCTTTATCATAAATCTAACTCTGCAAGCCCTTGCTTAACATCTTTTGTTGATTTCACATCACCAAAATAGCACATCTACACTTTTATTTCTGAGTCCTTGTTTCTTTTGTTCTCCATGCTGGTGTCTTTTAACTATGTCACAGGCAGACAGAAATCTAACCATAGCTAGTGTATTTCCTCTTGTCCCTCTGATGCTGTACTTAGGCCTCTGAATAGGGGGTGTGTTTTCTACGTAACATTCTTCTCTACCAGCTTGTAAATTCTGACTCAGCTCAGCTCAAATGCTACTCTTTCAGGAACATGCTGCTTTTACATCTTCCTTCTGACATACACAATGCCTTAGAGCATATAAGCAGGCACTGGTCATTTTTTTTTACTTCTCAGCTGTGGAACTATCATTTACATTAGAGTCTTGTTCTCCCTAGGGCAGGGTTCCTTATTGTGTGCAGTCCTTTGGAACTACAGATTCCCAATGCTCACCTTTCACAGTTGGTTTCCCTGTGCTCAAAACTTGAGGCTAGTGAGCCAAATTCCCATACTCCAAAGCTTCAGTCCCCAAGCAGAAGCCTGTACTTGGAAATTAACGAGGTTTTCAGCTCTGAAGTTCCCAACACTTGGGATTTTGAATGAGTAGGCAAAGGCGTTGACAGGTCAGGTTGACTGTGAGATGTGTAAAATACCACAGGGCTAGGACTAGTTCCTCAGCTTGGCCATGGCTTGCTTTCTTCCTGCACATTTTCAAGCCTGCTTCTCCTGGCCCTACATCTTTTCTTATGATTTTCTATAATCTGATTGTTTATATCCCACACATAAGTTTCATAGATTAAGGTCTCATTACTAATATAAGAGTACTAAAAGATGGAGCCTGAGACTTGGTTAGTTTGGCATGCCAAAGCCTTTACTGAAAAGGTCCCAGAGAACCCTTATGCTACTATTCCTATTTTCCAACATGAGAGGATGGATGTGGTATCCCTTCACTGTCCCTCAGTGTTCTTCATTAGCAAAGGGCTCCTTCTCTGAACTTCCATTGCCAATTACTCATGTTTAGTCTGTAATGAAGGCCATTTAAACCAGCTACAGTGTATATATTTATGTATATAGATATATATGTCTCTGTGTGTAACATGTATATATATATGTGAATATCCATCTGTACATGAATATATACACACACATACATACAGATATACATGCAATTAATTTTTAAAAGACCATGAATTTGAAACAGAGCAAGAAAGGGTATATATGAGTGTTTTGAGGGAGAAAAGGGAAGGGAGGATATAATTATAATTTCAAAAAGTGAAATATATAAATTCAAAAAGGGAAAAAAAGCCATCTGAGATAAAGGTCAGGTCAACTTCAGCATCTGAGTAGAGGCTGCCCAGTAAGGTAGTAAGACAGTGCCAAATGTTTTGGCAGTTACTGATTTATTTACACAAAAGAGTGCTTTATTTGTTGTTCATTTTCCCCACAATTTTTCACTAAAGAGATTACTAGTTTGTACAAGTAGAATTCAGAACAAAGAGATTTTAGTGCTAATACTGTCATTAAGCCTCATTTGGTACCCAATGTTGTTGCCAACACATAAACTTTATCAAGACAATCAAGGAGTTAAGTAACATAAAAATTGGACATAAATGAAGTATCCATGCCTTCTCTTTTCCTTACTTCTCAAATCATTAATAATATAAAAAACATTTATGAGAAGGTGTGTGTTTGTCTGTGCAGAGAGTATTGGTAGGATCAATGCTTAAACTTCATGAAGAACCATTCAGTGCATAAATTCTAGTTGGGCAGTAATGGCACATTATACAAACTTCTCCTTAAATCCAACCCAGTTGTTAACAATGAAGCTAGCAATATACTTATTTCCAAGCTTTGCAGATTCCCAATAAACCACATTTATCAGAAAATATCAGTTTAAATGCATTAGATGTTCAACTTTGTTTTCACATATCACTTTCTGTGTAGGGCTTTTTTTGTTGCTGTTTTGGTTTTGGATTTTGGTTTATTGGATTTTTCTATAGCTACATTGAAATAACCTTTCCATCATACAATGATTAAGCTCCCATTACTTGCTTAGTCTGAGTTTAATTCCCTAATAAGCTATGCCTGCCTGCAGTCATTTCTGCATCATGAATACCAGGAACATTTGTTATTGGATGAAGCCCTTAGCAGTCATTACATGCTGTTAAGCCACAATTAGATCAGCTTTCTCCACACTGGAATGCCAGTGGAGCACAACTGATGTTCAGGGAAATTATTGTAGCATCTCTTACATTTTTGTTGTTTCAAAACAAAACCTGATATTGTGTGAGCAGGATCAATACCCTGGAGTCTTACATACAACTTTAAAAACATAGTTTACAAATGACTCCAAGGCTATTTAATTTGAAGACTTTCCAGTGCACACTCAGATTTAGAATTTTCTAGCCAGCTATGACTGTATACATAAAATTGGTATACATGTAGTGTAACAATGAAGAATATGAATTTGAAATGGTTTATAGAAAATCAATGGATTATTAACAAATGCTTCATGTCTTAGAAATCTGAGGGTACTGCATATTTTCTCTTGTTATTTAAACTCTAGTGAGTTTGGACAATATGTGTGCATCAGCTTTTAGTAAAAATTAAATGATAAAGATTTGGGACATTCTATCAAGAGCTTAACATCCTATGTTCCTATGTCTGGCAAGAGGAAAGGAAGAGTCTGTGCAATTGAGAAGAAATAAGGAGAGGTATTGAAATAATATTTCCTCTCTATTTGATGCTGTGTAATATGTTTAGTTTTTGAAAACTCCTCTAATAGTTAACTAGATGCTAACTGATCTAAGCATTATTGGGTCAGTGGGACCATAGGACTGTCTGCTCCCTGCCCAGGGAGGGGATGGGGAGTTTCAGAGAAGAAAAATGACCAGATGTGTTGGGAGGGGGAAGAGACCTTGAATAAGGATATACAGGGATGGAAAAAAAAATTCAGAGGGAAAGATAAACACAAAAAAATGTATGTGTAGCAATCTTATTTGTATTTCCACCCTTGATAAGCCATGCTTATCATTCTTATCCTCTGTATAGTTATTGTTAACTCTTCCACATTTTAAATTCTTTTTACTGTGTTTTTTTTTTGATAAATACAAAATAAAGAAGGAAAAAAGAAAAAAAAGGAGTAAATGAATTAAAATTTGCAAAGAGCTCAGCCTGTGGCATGTCATGTGCTAAAGTTCAGAAAACATTGCTCAAAAATATACAGACTATAGAAGAGATATATGAATGAATTAATAATTATATCAACTAAATTTGGGTGAATAAAGATGAAGAGAGGAAGGTGGTAGAAATTTTATACTTGCTTTCTCCCTGTCTCTGCTAATAATTATTCATGTGACTTTGAATCAGTTAGTTATTATCTTGAATGCTTCAGTTTCTTTACTCTATATTGAGTAAAATAATAGTGTAATTGCTTTGATGATATGACACATACAAAATGTTCACAAGGATCATCAGTTACAGGAATTGATTATAAAACACATGCTATTGGCATTTATTTAGCAATTATTATTACTACATGAAAGCCATTGCATGACAATGGGTGGGTGATAGACAGCTCTCCACCAAGAGTAATAAGATTACAGAGAAGGTTTCCACTGTGATGGGTATTTGAAAGAAATGGTTTGCAACTGTAGGAAACCCACGTACCTCTTTGGCATTCAGTGTTGTTCCTACTGTCACAGAAAGCATGTTCTACTACACAGCTATCTGCCACCCACAAAATAATGGCGAAGAAGCAAACTCTGGGGACAAAGTGATGCATTTGAGTCATATTCAGCTCCTGAACCATGGAGATAACTTGAGACCTAGTCCACACACTTAAAATTCCAAACTATTCATTTCAGCTGGGCTTCAGTAACCAAGACTCCTTTATAATAAGCAGCCATGCCCCTACTGTACCTTCAAAGGGAAATTCTGTTATTCTAATTCAAAAGGTGATGAGGCAGGGAGAGATGAGTTTTCTGAACTAAGGTCACATGTTAAGACAATAGCAGACACAGACTCAAAATGGAAAAAAAAAAAAAAAGTAACCAGTTCCCTCCCTCAACAATAGTAGTACTTCAATTCTAGAACCATTATCTTTCATGGCTGCAGCTTAAAGTTTAGGTACATTTAAGCTGCTTTTGAACATGGAAAGCTTTACAGAGTTCTACCTACTATGTCTAATAGTATTTAAAGAATCACATTCCCTCCTCATTTATACTTAAACTTTTGCAACCCTTCAGTGTATTTATTGAAGGATCACCTTGTCACTCTGGTCAATCTGCTTCCTCTAAAGTGATAAGGGGATTAAATATGAACTTCTACATATTATCCCAGCAGCCTGTCTCACTCTGATGTTTCTCTAATTGGCCAATAGGGATGAGGTTATAAATTCTAAGTCTTTTCATATATCCCTTTTTTGAAAACATTCAATTCAGGCAAATTATTAGTCTCTACACAAACAATAAAAAGACATCATGGAATTGTATACAAACATCCCAACGCACTGTAAAACTTGGGAACTATGTGAAGAAATAATCTGCCTCTGCATTTGGCAGCTGGCAATCACATGCAGAAGTGCCAGCTAATGGGCAGACAGCAGACATGGAAGGGCTTAGTAAGATTTCTCTGGCTTGACTTAATGAAGTTTGGTTTTGTTTTAGTTTTGTTTCTTTCTGTTTGTTTTTCATCACGGCAATGAACACTGGTGGACAGATTACCTTTCCTCATCTACTGTATCCATGAAGTAGTCAGCTTCACTGTCACCTCCAGACCTCAGGGAAGAATAGTTAATAAAAGAGCAGAGATGCAAAGCAGACTGAGGCCCTTGGAGATTTTAAAATGAGGTGCAAAGATTATGCTTTAGCTTGCTGTGTGTGCTTGCAGCTTTAACATCCATGTCTCATGCAGAAATCAGGCTGAAACAACACAACTTTACCATCCCAAAGATGATAAAAGACTCCCTGGAGAATGTTTGAGGACCAGTGTGGCCCTGCTCCTAGAGCAGTATTCCCTGGCTATTGTTCCAATGCATTTATCTATTTCTCTCCACATTCACCATGTCTTGTGCAACCAGAACTTTTTGCATTTTCCTGTAGACTCCCAAAACATTCCTACCACAATGAAAAGTCACAAAATGTCCATTGAAACTTACATGCTTCATTTCTGCAGGTAGTGCTTATCTCAGTCAATGTAAACCCTATTTAACAATGCTGGTAGATTATCTAGCTAAAAATTGGTGACCATTTTTGAATCCTTTTATACATCTACCTATTGGATCAACCAACAAAACCCTTATGTCAATGCATTGACTGCTGTTATTACAACTTGTTACTTTCTCTGCTGCCTAGATTGTTGCAGCAGCCTTCTCAGTCTGTGTCCTTCTGCTATACTACTTCTTCTGTCTGCTTTCAAGAAAGTAGACAATGATCTGTTAAAATATAAACCACACCAAGTCATAGCTCCGTTCAAAATATTTCTTACTCTCCATGGCATTCTAAGCCCACCATCCCAACAGAACCCAGAGGATGCTGTCTGATCTAGGCCCATTTTCTCCCTCTGCTGTGGGTTGTTTTTCTGTACACTGTGAATATGTTCTATTACCATTGGTTAATAAAAAAGATGCTTTGCAAGACAAGGCCAGGTGGGAGATACAAGCAACATAAAATATTTAATATTGAGCCTTTGAGCCGATTATTTGGAAACTGGCTGTGGGACTTGGCAGGAAAAAAGAAGCCTCCATTCATTTTCATCCAATTCTACCTCTTTCTTGTACAAACAAACCACATTCCCTCCTCAGGCTTTTATGCTTCCTCTGTTTGGCAGTCTTTCCTTCCAGTTTCATAAACAATGTTTTCTTAACTCTCTTGCAGTGAAATCTACTTTTATGTTTTTTTTCTTTAGAGTGCTGGTAATAATCAAACATATTACATATTTTATTTTGCTAGTCCACCATTTTCCTCTCATATAAGTGTTTGTCTGAATACAATTAAGGGGAATGGACACAATCTTCTCCTTATTGCTTAGTGCAAAGTTCCTAGAAAAGCAACAATATATAATAAGATATGTAAAATCTCATAAGACACTTGTAGATTAGATAAGTGAGAAAAAATTACCCTTTTACATTGCTGAAAAGCTTAATGAGCATCTCAAAAAATAATAGAGTTCTTCATCCCCTTGAAGGACCACAGTTTCTGGAAGGTCTGGAAGCACATGTCTCCTGGGCTCCAGACAGCCGGATGAAATCTTTCCAAGAAATGTCACTATTCCTATTAGGTCTTGGTTATAATTTCACAAACTCCCTGTGGGTATAGTTAATCTGAGGCTCCTTTGAAAAAAAATGTCAATTACCTCTTGGCTTTTACTTTCTCTATCCCCATGATTAATTCTCACTTCATTTTCCTTTGCCTCAGCTTCAGAGCCACACTCAGTCTCCTCAAACCAATTACAAAAGCAAATGTGATAGCCTGGCAGAGTTGTCTACCTTCAGTTGTCTTGCCCCCTTTGAAGTAAAATCCCTCTGCCCTTCTCAGATCATCTGAGTATATTGAGTGTGATGTTTTATTGGTTTTGTTGTTCTATTTCAGTATGAACATTTCAGTATATTCTAATGAGGTGAAATAAATTTGCTAATGACATGAATAATTATAAGTGTAAACAGTTGCTGAGTATGTGACTCCTGGGAGAATGCCTCAATAAAGAAACAAACTCTGTAGAAGCCCACAGAAAGGGAAAGTGACAGCTGTAATCAAAGTCTTGTTTCCCTCCTGGCAATTTATACTGCAGAGTGGTTCCTAATGCTGAATCCTGGAGCAAGCGGCAAGGAGGGAGGGAAATGGGTTAAGTTTTCAGTTTACAAAGTTGGTGGACTCTTGGTATATGAAAAAGTGTTGGATTCCAAGTGGCCATTGAGAATCCCATAATTAAAGCGTCATTGCTCAATATGTACAATTGTCCTTTGTGGTAGGCATTTGCAAAGAAACCGTTGAGGAAGCATGGATTTTATTTCAAAGCCTCTGAGGAATGACAAAGCCACAAATAACTACTACAGAGATGTGGTCAGGATGGGGCCAGAAGGTACAGACACAAATTACTATGAAGTTGAGCTGATGAAGAGGTCGTGATTCCTTTGTTCATGTTTGTTCTGACATGAGGATAGAAGAACAAAATGAATGTTGATTTGTAACATCTGGGGAAATAAAGGCTTTGTATTCAGGGTTAGATTTAAATATGTGTGAGATTTTAAGTCAAAGTAGGTCAAGAAAGAACATGCCCAGGGTTAGATGCAGTATTGAAAATTTCAGTGAATAATTATCATAGGAAGCACAGCAAAAGGAGGCAGACAAGGCTGAGTGCTAGGTAAGATCAGTACTTAAAACATTCTCTTCTTGTTTCTGAGGAATGTGAGATAACTCAAGACTTGGAAGCATAAATGGGGACATAGTAAGAAGAGAGAGTGACTGGAAGGGGCAGGAGGGGAAGGGAGTTTGAACAAGGGTATACATGGATAAAAATATATAACTTTATTCATAATAAAAAATAAAAGAAAAAAAATTCAGGTATGCATTATGCAATAAAGACTCATGTATCTATATAAAAAAAGAAGTTCTGGAATGCTCAGATTCTGTCAGCAGCTTGCAAGACCCATGGGAAAGTGCTATACACCCTCCTCCATAATATCCCCTTGGCATCTCTGGACCACTGCTTTCCAGAAAGAACTAACAAAGAACTGGGCCCTTGGAAGTGATTGTAGATTAAAACTGAGAGTTTCATAGCAATTATACCATTACTTCCCCCACTATTTGGCTGAGGAAATGGAGACCAAGAAAAATAAAACTATCCTGCTTGAAGTCTCACAGCCAAAAAAATGGGAGAAGGAGAGAGGGAGGAAGGGAGGGAGGGAGGGAGGGAGGGAGAAAGAGAGCATTGTTAGGCTATTGCAGAAGTATACCAGTAGATATTTACTTAATGTGTTATGGCCTCGAGTCAATTAATGTGAAGAACTACAACTTTAATAAGGATTAATGAGTTGAATTAATAGTTAGAACTGTTAAATATATTGCCAAACATTTTGGTAGTCTTACTTAAATATTTCTCGATTGCTTTGGTTTAATAAATGAACAGAAATCAAAGAAGATTAAGCAGAAACTGTTCGTGAATTCTGTTTCTTGCCAAAGCATGGAGATCCTTAAAACATGATGAGAGAGAAAATGCCCATTTTGATTGTAGACAGAGCTTTCTCCTTATAAGTGAAAGGTGGGTAGAATGTTTCAGAACGTGAGTACAGGAGAGATCATCAGCCTTAAGGTGGCATTCTCACCGATGGAGCTGAGGTGCTCTTGTTGGCTCCATTTAACAGCTATCTCACTTTATTCTCACACACTGTGTGTGAGGAAGTCAGTCACAAAAATGCTGTGAGCACTCTTACTTACATTAGTTAAAAAAAAAAAAAAAAAAAAAAAAAAGAGGCCTGTGTAATGTCACTGACTGTCATCTCACTTACCTCTATGGAGATAATTGCAGTTACAGAAGTGCTCAGAGAATTTAAAATGGGGCATTATTCTGCAAAAAGCAACAATAATGCTATCTTTCTTTCCACTCTCCAAAAGTAGCAAGTTGTAATTTCCCTAATATTTTTCCATTTTTTTCCTGGCCAGTTATTTAGGCTAAGAATAAATATCCTTTCCATATTCTCTATATTTATTCTTTGGCTAGTTTCTTTAACAGGTACTTGGAACAAGAACCAAGTCCACAATAGCATCACTGTGGTTGCTAATTTGGTCTAGAGAACATCGTCAGGAATATGTTATTATTATTTGCCTGCCTATGCTCAAGTGAGTATATTTTATTTTCATATATAAGCCATAAAGTTCTTGTAAATTGAGAAACCGAGGGAATAGGGAATTGTTGTGTTGTTTTTAATGGAAAATTAGAGAATCCTACATAGAAAAACTTTGAATTAAAATATCAGAAAATATTTTCTTTCTGACATACTTAAAAACACTAGTTATCTGTACTGTTTCAACTACTGTATGCCATACTCATTCAACTAAATGGAGACACCATACACTTCATTTTCTCTCTCTTCCTCCTGGCTAAACCTTCATTAGAAGTTTGACCAAGAACTTTTAAAGTGTGAACTCTACTTTA
Source organism: Sigmodon hispidus (assembly GCA_004025045.1). NCBI lineage: Eukaryota > Metazoa > Chordata > Mammalia > Rodentia > Cricetidae > Sigmodon > Sigmodon hispidus. Next base: position 79,889 of record PVIH01000798.1, read on the forward strand.
TTTAAGAATTCTTCTCCTAGAAATGAAATTTAGGTAGAGTACATTAGCTTAGTCATCAGAAGCAGTTTCTGAAGCAAAAATAAAATAATTAATAAAGTGTTCTATAGAATAAAATAAATTGCATAGAATAAAGCGAGTCTTTAAGAGAAAGAATCCAAGCATGAGTATAAAGTTTCATTAAGCTTCAGTGTGGTTATATGCACAGTAGCTCTGCAGTATAAAATAGGCTTCAGAATTTGCACCAACAGCAGTCACGGAGGAATGCAGTCATAGTCCCAGATGTGCATATTCAGATCAGTGTTAGCTAATGCGCCTTTTAGCATTGTTTTCTGTAATCAGATGATTTTAGAAGGCCCAGGAGGGTCCTCAGAAAAATGAAGTACTGACAACAGAAAAAGAAACACACTGATGTTAGGAAAAAGTCAACAAAAACTTAAACAGAGAGAAATAGCATCCATTATATAGACCAAAGCAAGTATGGACATATTTGTGTCCAAGATGGTTTGTTACAATTACCTGTGAATTGAGATAAGGGGTACACTTCTTTATTTGCAGTGTGGAATGTTGTACAGAAATTTACAGAATTTTATTAGTTAATCAAGTGCTATTCTTTAGAGGAATAGTTGTGAGCTGTGAGAAATTGAACAGGCAATATTGGTGATTTATAGATGCAGTCTATAAATATATAAGGAAAATGTATTACTAACTCTACCCAAATTTTTTTGAAAATGAAAGAGCAGAGAATATGTTCCAATTCATATGTAAGCAACCTTTCTACAGTCAAACCAGAAGATTTTTTGGGGGGGTGTGTGTGCTAAACTGCTTTATTCATATGCAAATATTTTAAATATTTGGTGGCCTTACATTTTCTGTATCTGTTTACTAGATAATTAAACCACCTTAAAGTGTAAGGCCACCAAAAATCATATCTGTCAGGGACATTTATATATTTCACAAGTCAAATCCAATACATAAACATATGGTGATAGTCACTTAAAAGTACCCTGAGGATGTAGGTCATTTAGGAGAGTTCTTACTTAGCATGCAGAAACTTTTAATTGGAACCTCAATACCATGTAAACCAACATGGAGATTCACTAGTAGGTGTTCACAGGAGGATTAAAGATTTAGAATACCTTCAGCTACTTAATGAGTTTAAGGCCAGTGCAGGATGTATGAGACCCTGTCTCAAAACGAAATATAGCACATGACCATAAACAGGCAAGCTATAGACTAGAGGTCACATAGACTCTACTAAAGCATTCCTTTGCACTTTCTCATTTGTATATACTGAACTTAAGTAGCAGTCCTATTCTGTGAACTTGGATGAATGGATACCTGTCACTGGAGCATTAATTTACCCTGGTATCATAAAACACACAACAACAAAAAATCCAGTAATACCTCCATACCACATCAATGAATTTTACCTCAAGTTCTTGGTAAAGTTCCATTTCCAAATATGTCTGCATTTGGAAGCCAAGTCAGCTTTCTTAAGCAATTGTATAAAGGTCATCTCCTGGCTTAGACATTTTCCTCTTTGCCTTGCAGGCTCTAAGAATCATTAGACTTTGAGATATTAGTTTTATTTTTGTTCATTTAACTTCATGGGAAGTGAACATGCATATTATTCTCTAAGTCCAAAAGAAAGACCATATCAGTGTATAGAAGAATAGAATATCTAAAGCCTGCGGCTGGAACCATCCTTCTTCTAAAAGGGTAGAACCAACTTGATATTCAAAAGTAGGTCTCACTCTGAACATAATCATTCAAGTTTGCTTGTGGGTTTATCCTCTTTGTGACTATCCTGTCAGCACTGTGGTTCTACCTTTCCAAAAATGGTTGTTTCAGGTAAGAAACATGTATCTAGAAGGGATAATAAAAGAGAGAGTCGCAAAAGTAAACTTCTAAATCTAGTTAAACTTATTATCAACCTAATTTCTGCCTACAGCCCCAATTCAAGGTGTTAAAACCGCTAATAGGCCTGACTTGATGTTCATTCACTAACTGTAAATTGCTCTTCATATCTGCAAAAATAAACCTGGAATGTTCATTTCTCAAAATCATTATTTCATTATTTCATGTTGTCTTAAATGTTTAATTTCTTCTTGCCTTTCTTTATACATTACTGCAAAAGGAAGAAAGGGATTGATAGCACGTCCATCAGCTTGTGTCCACGTCTGTTTGCTCTGACTTCCTTCAGTTATAGCAATTGTTTTATCTTCCATCAAGATCAATTCTTTTATAATACTTCTGAAGTTCCCACATCCTTCTTCACAAGATTCCTTTTGTTCAATAGCCATAACCAGACAGAGGCATTATTAATGTCTGTCTAATGGTCCATTACCTTCAATGAGCAAAGCTGTTCTTGAAATTTGTGTGGTGGAATGAAAACTCTCCAGCTTTTGCTTCTCTTGCTCTATCATCCTGCTGCCTTTCTTGACACAATTTTATTTCTAAATTTGTTAATCAGCGTACAAGTTAAGAGTTCTGTTTTTGATGCTTACATACTTACCTTGTGTTGTAGAAAGTTTTCCTGGGCCGTTTTGACCCTGGCCTGCAGCGGAGGTTTGGAACCTGGTTCGTGGTGGCTTTTGTCCCCCAAAGAAATGAATCAGACATTTATATACTTTATACTGTTTGGCCCATGTCTTAAGCACATTACTAGCTAGCTCTTTCATCTTAATTCAACCCATTTCCATTAATCTGTCCACCACGTGGCTCAGCCCATGGCTCACCTGTACTCTTACATGTCTGTCTTCTTCGGGGTCCGGTGGAGACTAACTCCCCCCTTCTCCTACCTGCCTGTCCTCTGATTCTCCATCCACTTCTACGGCGCTCTACATAGGCCTAAATAGTCCTTTATTTACAGCATACAGAGAGCATTTCCACCACAACCTTGTATCTGTTGATTCTCCTATGCCCCTCTTGCCCATTTCTCTCCACAATTCCATGCCATCCCCAATGGTTCTCTTTCCATCTTCACATCTCATTTAATCTAGTGCTCTTCCCTTCCCTATAGAATCCCTTTTCCCTTCTCATGGTCCTGTTTTGCGTTTCATGATCCACATCATACCCCCACATAAATACTAAATGCTAGTACCCATTCTGGTAAGGTTCACAAACCAATCACGTTACTGATGCAGCTTTTACATAGGCCATCAGGAACTCACACTTTACCAAATTTCTGTACTTTTGCAATCTTTCGGCACAAGTCAAAGTTTTACATTTCTTTCTTGAAATATTTTAATGTCTGATGATAGAAGTTATATGATTTTTTTCTCTTTACATAATGTTTTCAGCTTGTTTCTCCTGTGTGGCCTAATTTCAAATGTGAGAACATCCCAGAACTGGCACATTTGCCTTTGTGATATTCCAACCCTGAACTTATTTGTCTCTGAGGCATTTTGGTGTACAGACAGGCAGAATGAATATGAGAAATTTTTCTTGTAGATATTATCTACATCTAATTATTTTACTCATTGTATTTTATTACATAGATTTCATCATGTAGCATTTTATTCTTTGTTCTAGGATATTTGAACCGCATAAAATATACATGACTACCAAGTATAATTATAAAATAAATGACATGTATTGAAAGGGACTCTTCAGATACATTCCACAGTATAGAATAGTAATATATCTGTGAGCAGAAATAAACACAAATTTCCTTTAAAAGAAAGAAAGAAAAGAGGCAAGCAAGAATAGGGGATAGTAAATATGATTTCACTTGTCTTAGCCTATGCCCCTTTTACACTAAAGGACCATATTTAGACAGATTCTACTCAGTCATATTTTGGTTGTGTCCAGATACAAGAACAGGAAGGACGAAATCAACCTAGACTGGTTTGGGGTATAGACACTGGAAAGAAAAAGTGTATCTCTAGGTGACATTTTAGAGAAAGTGATTTATTTGCCATCATATGAATACACATAATGGGCATGCAGTTGACTCAGATGCATTATGAAAAGGACAAGTGTATTAGATAAATGGATATAGAATTTAATCTGTCAATCAAAATAGAGGACCATCCAAATGAAACATCCCTTTCCATTAGGCCCCATAAAAAGGAGCTCATCAATATTTCCACTTACATGACCCTCGAGATATCAATCTTGACTGTACTTCTGAGTGTGTCCTATTGCTTTGCTTTGAGTATGTCTGTCCCTCCCCTGACACTGGCACACGTGTGTCCCTATAATGTTTTGTTAGCAAAGAGGATATGGATCACTTTTAGCCCAAGGACTCTAGTTTGAGGATCCTTTTTCTAATGGAAGCTGGAGATGCCTCAGCAGGACATCTAGTTAAGCCCTTTTAAAGGGGGCAGACTCTGAGGCTCAAATGTGTCTCAATTGTGTAAAGAAAACAAATTTTAGGTTGGCAGCCACGCTCTTTTAGTGATTGTATAACTTCTAACCAAGCCCTTCTTGCTTTCTTCGTTTCCATTGAATATTCAGGTGTTATTTTGAAGCAAACCAAAGATTCAATGCCCTGCCCATCAAAATCCCAACACAATATTTTATGGCCCTTGAAAGACCAATACTAAACTTCATTTGGAATAACAGGAAAGCCAGGGTTGCCAAAACAATTTTTCTCAACAAAAGAACCTCAGGAGGCATCACCATTCATGACTTCAAGTTATACTATAGAGATACAGTAATAAAAACAGCCTGGTACTGGCATAAAAACAGACCTGTGGATCAAGGGAATCGAACTGAAAATCCAGACATTAACCCAAAAACCTATGAACACCTGATCTTCGACAAAGAGGCCCAAAACATTCAATGGGAAAAAGATAGTATTTTTAACAAATGGTGTTGGCATAGCTGGATGGTAGTGTGTAGAAAAATGTAAATAGATCCAAGCCTGTCACCCTGCACAAAACTCAAATCCAAGTGGATCAAAGACCTCAACATAAACCCAGGTACACTGAACTTGATAGAAAAGAAAGTGGGAAATACACTTCTATGAATTGGCATAGGCAACCACTTCCTAAATATAATACCAGTGTCACAGACACTAAAATCAACAATCAATAAGTGGTATCTCCTGAAGCTGAGATGCTTCTGTAAAGCCAATGACACTGTCAATAGGACTAAACGACAGCCTACAGAATGGGAAAAAATTTTTGCCAACCCTACAAGTGATAGAGGACTGATCTCTAAGATATATAAAGAACTCAAGAATCTAGAGCCCCAAACCTTGAATAACCCAATCAAAAAATGGGGTTCAATTCCTAAATAGGGAATTCTCAGCCAAAGAATTACGAATGGCTGAAAGGCACTTGAAAAAGTGCTCAACAACTTTAGCCATCGGAGAAATGCAAATCAAAACAACTTTGAGATACCACTTGACACCTGTCAGATTGGCTAAGATAAAAGACACAGATGATAGCCTATGCTGGAGAGGATGTGGAGCAAGGGGAATACTCCTCCACTGTTGGTGGGAGTGTAAGGTTTTTCAGCCACTCTGGAATGCAGTATGGCAGTTTCTCAGAAAACTGGGAATCCATCTCCCCAAGGATCCAGCAATACCACTTCTGGGTGTATACTCTAAAGATGAACATTCACACTACAAAGGCATTAGATCAACTATGTTCATAGCATCATTATTCGTAATAGCAAGAACCTGGAAACAACCTAGATGCCCCTCAATTGAAGAATGGGTTAACAAACTGTGGTACAGCTACACAATGGAGTACTACTCAGCAGTAAGAAAAAATGATATCCTAAAATTTGCAGGCAAATGGATAGATTTGGAGAATATCCTCCTGAGTGAGGTATCTCAAACCTAGAAAGATAAGCAGGGGATGTACTCGCTCATTAGTGGACTCTAAACAAAAACAGCAAAAAGCAAAGCATGTCCAATCTGCAAACCACAACCTCTGAACAGGTTGGGATCTGAAATACTTTGAACTGACACTGTGGATCCCACTCCCTCTAGAGGAACACCTGACTCAGTCTTGATGTTGGGGTGAGGAAACTGGATCTGCCAGGAGTGGATGCTAAAGTGAGCCATATTGGGACCTTGGGACCTCCTGCCCATGTTAGGAAGGAGATTGGCAGATATGGAGAAGAGAGAGGGACTAGAGTGGGTGGGAGAGGGAGGAGACCTTGAGTAACCCAATCAAAAATTGAGGTTCAGAACTAAAAAAGGAATTCTCAGCAGAAGAATTACGAATGGCTGAAAGGCACTTGAAAAAGTGCTCAACATCTTTAGCCATCAGCAAAATGCAAATCAAAACAACTTTGAAATACCACCTGACACCTGTCAGATTGGCTAAGATAAAAGACACAGAATAAGGATATGCACAGATAGAAAATGTGACTTTATCCATAATAAAAAGAGAAGAAAGAGACAAAAAAAAAAAAAAAGAAAACTAATTTTATCTAAAAGAAAGTACAGATATAAACAAAAGACACCAAATCTGTCTTTGGGGAAAAAAATATGTAAACCACAGAAAAGCCACTAATCACCAAAAAAAATGCACAGAAGGAATGGTTGGTGACATAGGAATGGATAGGCAGAAGGAAACCCTTCAGCTCATATTCAGTAATATCAAGAAAGGAGCTCAAGTTTCTTAACGAGGACCAAAGTACTGTTTCCATTTTCACATATTAGGCTATAAAACTATTAAAAAATTTTCAATAGAAGCTAGCAATGAAAGGGTAGCAGACCAAATGTAAGGCTTGCATGTTCAAAGAAACAGGAGGGTTCAATATTTTAACTTCTCTTTGGCGTAAGTTCCACTTAGAGATGTTTGTGATACAGTTCATATTCACATATCAGTTGATGTGCTAGTTGAATCTGGCTTGCTTGACTCCTCAAAGATTCTCCTGCTCTAAGCTTATTCAGCCATTATCTTTGTGGGAAGTACCTTTTATGGTTTGATTATGAAGTGTTGCCCATAGCTTAGGCTCATATACTGAACAGCTGGTGCTATTGAGAAAATTCTGGGGTCTTAGGAGCTGGGACATAGCTAGAAGCAAGCCACTAGATGGTTGTCTTTGAAGGTTGCAACTGGTCCCTAATTTTTTCATATCTTCCTTCTTCCTGTTTACCATTAGGTGAACATTGTCTTTCTACACTCCTACTGCCATGATGCTATGCTTAAGTGAAAGAAATCAAGAAACTATTGGATGGATCCCCTGAAACTGTGAGCCCAATAAATTCTTTCTTCTGAAGATTGTTCCTCTCAGGCATTTGGTCACAGTGATACAGAGGTAGATAATTAAAACTTCTTCTCAAAGCAGGATGGGTGGATATCCACACCAAAAGGTGTGTGTTCACATGTTCTGGTGATTCAAGCAGGTAAAGCAGGTTTGATTATTACTTTACTTTTCCATTTTTATATTTCTGGTGTTCCTGGAAAGGTTGTCATTCATTTCCCCTGAGACTTTCAAAGCATTTAAGTAAAATGCTTTTAGCTAAATGTGAATGATATAGGATATGGCCTCCCTGCCAATACTTAACTGCATCTTACAGTTTCAAGAAGAATTTATTTTTATTTTGCTTCTATACCTTCAGTCACTTTTTAATTTTAGATTTGACTCTTGATTCATGGCACTAAAAATTGGCCTCTGCCAATAAAATTTTTAAGTTGTAGCAAGAAATTTTGGAGAAAATATTGGAGGTAAACAAGGCTGAGGAACTTGGACCTTATAAGGACTTCCAAACCTGCTTCAGCATAAGGTCACATCTTGCTCTTTGAATAAAAGAAATGAAGAGGACATATGTGATGTCTATTATCTTTTTTGTTTTGTTTTGTTTTTTGCATAATATCTTTATTTATTATTTGGTGATTTTACATCATGCACCCCATCAAACTCAGTTATCAGTCCTCTATCAAGTCCACACATTACTATTATTTAATGGGTACGTAATCTGTCCCAGGTGAGTTACTCTTGAATATATATTTGAAATGTAACCATTGGCATTTACTTGGAAGTTAGTGATTCTGCACAAATGCTATTTATCAACCTTTATTCCCTTAGTGGCCATCTCCTGGCACTCGAGTCATTCATAACAGGTATTCTCTACTTGATCTTATTTTAATGGAGTGAGGCAATAAGATAATCTCTTGAAATAGAAAAGAAACAACATTTGAACACCCTCAAGCTTCTAGTTCTACTGCTTCTTCATGCACATAATCTCTTGCTAGGTTAAACTGATTCTTCTTCCATGTAAAAATAGGACAGAGCTTTTGAATTGTGAATTAGTGAGATTCTGCAAACTTCTTGCATTGCAATTTAGAAAGTAACAAATCTTATTTAACTAACAAAAAATGAGATAGGGATAAAAAACATGATGTTAAGACACCGTAAGAATTGATTGGAGCTGTGTTCTTAGCTGTAAATTTGTTGAGTATTTGCCTGTGAGACAGGCAACATTAATTACTCCATTCTCTTAGCAGATTCTGTGTTTTCTAAAAGAAAAAAATTGAGCTGCAAAGAAGTAGAAAAGCATCTGTGGGTGCATTCTTTTGCACCAATAAAATAATTTTATTGAATTCTGTTCATGTGCATACTTAGAATTTAAATCTAAAAGATTTTACAGGCCTGTTTTCATTAAATATTATATACCATTTTATATGGGAATACTCATAAAAGGGGACTATGAAACACAATTAAGAGATAAATTCAGCATGCCTTGGACTCTATAAAATCTCCTCTTCTCTATTTGTCTTTCTTGACTCTTTCCATATGGGCACAGCAAATAAATCATTGTCAAGATTCATTATATTTCAAAATCATAAAGACAGCTTATTTTCCTATATTAGCATAAAGACCAAATTATCATGATAAATATTCTATATTCTAGAGTTTTGTTATATGTTTCCATCATACTGAAAAACTACTATTAATTACTGAGCCCTCATCTTCTTGATACTTTGATAGTGTCCCGACTGTGATTTTTATCTCCGTTACCTATGATCACATCTGACTCTCTGTATCACTTGCTCATTCATCTTCATGGGCATCAAATCCCACTATCAGTCCATCTCTGCAGTCAGTTACCCTTATCAACAATTTTCTCCTACCAATTTGTTTAGGTTTGATGTTTCCTTTTCTTCCTAATCTTGGTTCTAGATTTAAGGAGAGTTCAGAATAATCCCAAATGATTACAAACTTAACTATTTGTCAGAATTTCATTTTTAGATGACTTTTTTTTTAATCGTTGTACCTATAAATACAATATCTTAATTCCTTCCTTACATGACTGATCACTGTTCCTGGTCACCATTCTTTTTGTGTTTTTCTTATTCTGAACAACAAATGCATGCCTGCTTCAAGGCTACTGCTTTAGTTCTTTGTCATTTTCTCCTACACGTTCTGCCTTAGAAGCCCCAGCTATCCCCATGGTTATAAACATCCTCAACACGTACAGACAGGCCAGCATCCACCAGGAAGTGGAGTTATTTTTTCAAGCGTTTTGTCTACAATTCTTTATGGTTAATAAGTCCCAAAATGAATTTGTCACCCTTTCCTCTAGCTGATCTCATTTTTATCAACTGTATCACTATTTTCTCAGGTATCCAGTCTCAAAATTTGTCATCATCCCATACTTTCTGTGCACATTAAATTACCAAAGCTTCCAGAATAGAGCTTTATTAATGTTTAACATTGTGTTTACCTAGAATTCTATTTTCTCACTTCTAATCATTCTATATGCCACTGTGCTGTTACTCTTGCTGAAACATTCTAGTTAAATAATTAATAGAACTCATTAATTATAGCTGTATTTACAAAAGAATGTCTTCATAACATCATTTTACAGTAAAAAATATGTTGTAATTATATATTTAGTGATAAGAGACATAAGATATTTATCACCTTAAGCAATAATTTTATGGGCAGTAGTGCTTAGTGTGGATATAAGATTTTGTTTTAATAAATAAATATGAAGAAGCTTGAAGTATAATTTTAATTGTAAGTAATCATGGCTCAAAAGTAGGTGATGTTTATACTGAATTAAATCCATGTGAGTTATTCACAACTGGTATTCTCCCTTAACAATTAAATTTTATGTCTTATGACCACATCAATTCCCCAACAAATGAATCAATTTAGCATCCCTTGAGCATGACTGTGTTAGTATATGATGATGATGAGGGGAATCACCTAGCATTAGAGCAGGCATAGGAAATATAATTATAAAAAGGAAGTTTTACTATGTGGGAAAGGGAGAACAAGCCAAATAAAGCATCATACTAATGATATGGGCTGTGGTACCTGGAAAGAAAGTGGGCCTCAAAGACAATGGCACCATTAGGAGGTGTGGCCTTGCTGGAGGAAGTGTTTTACTGTGGAGGTAGACTTTGAGGTCTCATATATGTTCCAGCCATGCTCTGTGTCTGAGACAGCTTCCTTCTGCCTATGAATCAAAATGTAGAGCTCCTTCTCCAGCACCATGTCTGCCTGAATGCTGCCTTATTCCCCATCATGATAATAATAGACAGATCCTCTGAAACTGTAAATAAGCCACAACAGTTAAATGTTTTCCTTTATAAGAGTTACCATCGCCATAGTGTCTCTTCACAGCAATAGAAACACTAAGTAAAACAGGTGGATACAAGAGCTGATGTGTGAGATTGATAATTAAAAATGTTAAAACTGGCAGGTGTGGTTATTTATGCCTTTAATCCCAGCACTCAGGAGGCAGAGGCAGCCAGATCTCTGCGAGTTCAATCCTGTCCTGGTATACAAAGAGAATTCCTGGACACCCAAGGCTGTTACTGAGAGAAACATTGTCTTGAAATATAAAACAAAAGTTAAAATTTATATTGTAAGATATCAGATATAAGGCAACCCGGAATAACAATCTGAACTCTAAATCTGTGGCTGCGTGTGATGCATCACCAAATAGCTATTCAATCCAGACTTTAAAACAAATTTGAATTTTTCTTATTCCTATGACTCAATTAGGGTATTATGTTTCTATTTTTTTGTCATTTAGTATTTACTTTCTAAATCCTATTGTGTTAGATTTTCACAAGTACTGCTTTCTTCTAAGAATTCTTGGATAACTAATTTGTGAGAGTTGGTGTGTCCCTCCCTTGAAATGTCCTAACATTTGTTATCACGTCCACAGGTATTTGATATTCATATTAGCAAGATAAGCCATATTGCAGAGTGATTTGCCTAAATGCATTGCTTATGCTTTATTATTAATTCTTTACAAAGAATAATATGATTTATATATACAAATCCAATAGCATCTTATAAAATTTTTAAGAGCAAATTCTTGGCTTGAAAACTTCATTGGTTATGTGTCGGGTAAGCATTGTGCTTATATGTCCTTCATGCTTTTTAGTTAACTATATAAACAGAAGCTGAAAATACATCTAACACTGTTTTGAGGCCAAAATATTGATGAATAACTGAAAAATAACTGATGAGTTATATGCAGAGATTCATGCTGGGGATATTAATGATACTTATAACAAAGAAGACAATAGTATCAAAGTTTCCTTGTTTTCCAAGGGAAAAAAGAAAAACATATATACATACATACATATGAATAAGATATTTTTTTAGGACCATTGCTTTGTTCTTAAGATTTAACATATTTCAGGGGCTGGAGAGATGGCTCAGCGGTTAAGAGCACTGTCTGCTCTTCCAGAGGACCCGGGTTCGATTCCCAGCACCCACATGGCAGCTAACAACTGTCTGTAGTTCCAGTTCCAGGCAAACACCAAGTCAAATAAATAAATAATAAATAAATAAAGTTTAAAAAAAAAGATTTAACATATTTCAGACAAGATAGTTCAATAAATTTTTTCTCATGGATAGAAAATATTATTATCTTACATTTCTAGACTTCCAAAAGGATTAAGGTAGAAGTCAATCTTTTTATAAAGGTATATGAATTTGCAATAATGTATTTAATAGGAATCTACCTGCACATAAAATGTATTGTCTACTTAACATCTAAGTGCTTCAATGTGATCTAAACACTAGTAATCCTCTTACAGAAATCCCAATAAATTCTTTCTGTGCCCCAAAACATTTGCTGTTGGTGTGGCCCACGATGAATCTTCCCTCATGATGAGACCTGAAAGTGGAGATCTGATTCTTTATGTTTTCTTTATGAATTATTTCTAAATAAAAAAGAATAAGAACTTCCATTAAAATAAAATTAAAGTTTGCAAAATTTACCATTCATAATGTTAAGAGAATTTCAAAGGAACATACTCATTATAGTTTGTTGCTGCCAAATATCCTACAATAGAAGATCTTGAATTTTGATATTTGCCTTTTCTTTCAATAAATTTGTCTACTATGTCTCATCATGTATTCTAGGTGTGATGAGAAAATAGAAATATAAAGATTTTGCTTTTCTATCTTGGATGAAAAAATTTATTAATTTAATAGATAAGATAAAATATTGTAATAAAATTATATCAGTTATAACTAATATTTATCTGAAACATGATATCAAATATATACTAAATTTATTGGGAAAGAATAAAATAGACAACAAAAGTTCCATATCCGAATTTCTTATTCAAAATAGCAATGTAGGGCAGAAATAAAAGTAATTTATTGGACCCACAGGTCTGTCTTGCATTGATAGGCCAGAGTAGATGTAAGATAACTACAGTTCCACCCAGAGCTTCTAGACCAGGGTAAGTAGAAGACACCTGAGATGCTCTAGCACAGGCTGTGTATGAAAAGCTGGAGAGGCCACTGTCCCTAGCAACATGGTGCAGAAATCACCCAAGATGCCACACGTCACCTGCAGCCACACATCACCAATGTCCTGGTGTGAGAGACACAGAAGATGCCCTCACTGATAGCCATACTGCATGAGCAGGACAGGCACCAGAGCAGTGAGCAAGAATGTGGTGGAGAGATGGTAGACAAAGAGAAGCAGAATAGTTTGTTTACTGTGAAAAGAGGTGAAACTAGAGATGCAAGGGTGGTGAGCAACAGCCTGATATGAGTAGTCTGTGCTGCCACATGAGGCCACGGAGATACCCTGGCCCATGCTGCCACCATCTGGGTCCCAGGTCCTGCAACAGCAGCAGCAGCAGTTATTTTGGGGTGACATCTTTGGCCTATATTATCACCAAAGGCCATGAGGACAATACTGGCTTGAGCTATGGCCTACGGCCATGTTGATGTCCAAGGGCTATGCAGAGCTCATCCTGCTCCTTACTGGCTGGGTCGCCCATGACAGCTGGCCCTGTCCCTTATCTGGACAACTTGGTAGATAGGGCTCTGTGGGCATGACAGCTGGAGAGATGGACTTACCCATTACTGGCTGCAGCAATCTGGAGAGTGAACCCACACCTCACTAGGGCTATACAGTAGAACTGAATCTGGTGATGTGAGCATGGAAAAGCAAGCACTGAGGAAGTGAAGTGAGTGAGCTGATCCCATCACTCACCATGGCAGTATAGGAGAGCTGGCGCTGCAGGTGTGGAAGCTGGAGAACTATCCCTACCCCTGGCTGGGATCTTGTGTGAGAGCTGGTCCTACCCTTCAGATGTGAAAAACCTAGTGGGATAGGCATAGGAGAGTGGGCAGCCAGACCAGCTCAACTACCACACAGGCCCGGATCCAGGGCTTTGAGTTGGTCCACCTCAACATCTTCCCCATCTAAGAAATACTGGAGTATGGGAAGGGGATGATCCTTCAGAACAGAAGCTGCAGGATCTCCATGTTACAGGGAAACAGTAGGATATCCATGAGGAGTTCTGGTGAGGATCCAGTATTGATAATGTACCAGAGGCCAAAGGCCTCCAACCAGACCAATGACTCACTGCAACATACAATTCCAAGCAAAACTGTTTGGGCAAAAGGGTAGACTGTGTGGCATACAGCTTTCATAGTCAGATTTTTTTTTTTAATTTTTATCACTTTTTTAGGGGGGATTGCAGGGGTAAGGGAGGATATGGAGGGATACAGAGATGACTGGGTGATTAGGGTACATGACAGGAAATTCATAATAAATCAATAAAAAGTTTTAAAATGTCACTATGTTCTCTAAATGAGCAATTGATATCCATTTGTAAAATACAGTTTATTAAGAGTATATTTTGCAATATTTCCAAAAACCACATGGAAAATTTTCATGTCATGTCTTGCAATGATTTTTTTAAGCCTTACAATCAAGTCAATCATCCCTGTGGATTTTAACCAAAATGTATTCTGTGGTTCTATTTTTCATTTAGCAGATAAAATATGTGCTACCCCTGACCTGGCTCTGCTTTGTAGGAATTCTCGCTGCCTGTGACTTCACCCTTCTGTTACTGCCAAATGTGTGCTTTTAAAGCAAGCTGATGGCCACATCCTTACACTATTGAAAGCTTACACACATGCTTAGATTGTGCAAATGTATAATGATTTTTTTCTCTGATTATATAAAAAGATAAAGTTTCTTTAGTTTGGTAATATAATCAGATGCCATTTTGCTATATTTCTCATTATGCTGCCCTCCATCTTTGAACAGATCATGTGTCTTTGAACTTTCTATTTATGATGCTTGTTTTTCCTTTTTTCTCTTTACCTTTACACAGTCATTTGAAAATGTCTAAACCTTTATTTTATCTTCAAAGATGTATTTTAAATGTTTTCTCTCAGAAATTCTTCACTGACCTAATGACTCTCAAATCATCTTTCTTTTGAAATGAGGCTTTCTCTTTTCTTCATTCTCTCCATACATAAATACACATATATATGTATGTATATATACATACATGAACATATTTCAAAGAATTGGGAATATACTGTAGAACATATACTTACATACACACATATACATATATGTACATATTAGGAATTTGTATATATACATATATATGTAGATATACATATATTTAAATGAAATAGGTTTCTTCAGAGAGGAAATGATTGTAGAAAACCAAAGAAGACAAAGTTCCTTTCCCTCATTTCAGAAGCCATGACAGTATTTCCTAAATCATAGGCATTGCATTTTCTATAGTATGCTATCACACATCTTAGACATTCCTTCTCTGAGATTTATGTATTACCTCATATAGATTATAATTTCGTTCTTAATTTCTGCAATATGTTTGTATTTTTGATAGTCCCCTCATGAAGTCTTAGCAATTTTAACCTTTTATGTTTATAGCTAATGAGAATAAGTGTTACTACTATCCACTTTTTATTAGCACTACTTACAGAGTAGACATCAAATGTAACATCTGAATACTTTTGACTACAAAATATAAACATGTCATATTTGTATGTGAACATAATATATATGCTTGCATCAGAAGACATTTTGATGAATAACATAAATTCTGGTACATCCTCAATATATTCAGATGAATCAAAATTGTCTAGTCACAATTAGTGCAATTACAATTCAATCATTTGAAAGAAACAGATTAACTCCTAGGTGATGTGTGTCTATAGAAATTTTGGAGAAAATGGTTTGAAAATTCAGCACCACCTTGGAAGCCACTCCCTCTAGAGGAACACCTGACTCAGTCTTGATGTTGGGCTGAGGAAACTGGATCTGCCAGGAGTGGGTGCTGAAGTAAGCTGTATTGGGATGTTGGGATCTTGGGACCTCCTGCCCTTGCTGGGGAGGAGATGGGGGTATGTGGAGACAAGAGAGTGACTTGGTAGGGGTGGGAGGGAGAAGGGACCTTGAACAAGGATATACACGGATAGAAAATATGACTCTATTTATAATAATAATGAAAAAGAAAAGAGGAAATTCTATGATTAATATCAGTATTTCACTGGCATTGTAACTTTTAAAGGCTTTGTTTATTTTTTAAGTTTTATGAAATTATATGATAGGTATTTGTCTTAGTTTTTAAGTTATAATATAATTCTGTAGTAAGTCCAAAAAAGAAAAAAGAAAAAAAGCAAATTCAGCACCTTAGTATTCCTTATTATCCTAATAAGGCACTAAGTACAAGTCCCCAGCTCATGATTCTAGAACCATCTCTGTCCCTTACAAAAAGACTCCAAAAAAATCTCAATAAGGATCTGTCAAAATTTTAATTCTCTTGAGAACAAAAAATTACATAGAAATTTTTCCTGAAAAACTTAACATTTTTTCTTGATTTCATGTCTTACAGTAGATCCTCACAAAATATCTTATTCCAGAACAATGTTCATAAAATTGATTTTTTAAAAGTAAATCTCTATTTCTTCTTTTGCAGTTTCTCATGAGTTGGTCTCCTTTTAATTCTTCTCTTGTAATTTCTATCTGTTCTAATCATTTCCATACCACTGAGGTTTCAGTGGCTCAACTTATGAGATATGTACTATGTAAAGCAGAACAAAACATAATTAAGGATAAAACTTTTAATTCCTGAAGCTTGACTGACTGGCAGAGCTGCTTTCGTCAGGTCACTTCACTACAGTTCCTTCATTTCCAAAGAAGGAATAAGGCAGGTCATGTAAGAGAAAGTTGAAAGCACACGCCAGAGATGGATTGGAAAGAATTGTAGTCTAATTAGGCAACTGGTATCCTCCAGTCATCACACTCCTTTCACATTTCACAACCGAGACCACTCTGGGGTTACCATGATGGACAAACAAATAGAAAGGATGTGGGGTGCACACTGAGGAAACTCACAGGCAAGGATATGAGAGAAGCGGAGTAGGCTTGAAGGGTTAGGAACAGAAACAGATGTCATGTTAAAAGCAATTAAAATAGAGGAAAGAAAGACAACACAATGGGTGTTAAAGGTTTTTCTTTATAATTGTAGAGTAAGCTTTGTCTCTCTTTATTTGAGAAGGATAAGAGGTAAATTATTGCAATGTTAGTTTGGCAAAGGAACCGTCTTGAAATAGCTCCTTATGACCAACGCTGAGAGGTTTGAGTCAAAAAACAGCCGCTGTAACATGGATAGGCTTTAACCCACAGAGTAACATCAATAGTCATCAAGTCCACAGTGTAATAAATAAATAAATAACCAAACAAATAAATAAATTGTGCATATTGCCTTTGGCAATCATTGCTGTCTTTTAGAGGAGTCTCAATGGATGCACAAAATAAACAAATGGTAGAATTGTGAACAGAAGTTTGAGTATAAGTAAAATATTTACAGGGCTGGGGAGATAACTCAGCAAGAGGAGCAGGGATGGAAAAAAAACACAGGGACAGCTGACCCAAGCTAATGGGAGCTCATGGACTCTGGACTGACAGCTGGAGAGCCTGCATGGGAATAATGGGACTAAGCTAGGCCCTTGAATGAGGGTGAAAGTTGCATTGATCAATGAGATAGTGGCCCCCTGGCATTGGGACCAGGAATTATCTCAGGTATATGAGCTAGCTTGTTAGAGCCCACTGTCTATGGTAGGATGCCTTACTTACCCTTGACACAGAGAAGAAGGGAAGTTAACATTTCCTGAACTTGAAATGTTAGCTGTATTGAATACTCAAGGGAGGCCTTACCATCTTTGAGAAGTTGGGAGGTGGTAAGGAGAGGGAGGGTAACAGTGTAGGGTATGTAAAAGGATAGTATTAAAATTTTAAAATATATTTTTAAAGGAAAAAAAATGCTGGTTGTAGTGCTTCCCAGTTGTAATCCCAGCAACAGGGAGGCAGAGATAGTGACAGACAGATTACTGTCACTTGAATTTTCTCCAATATAGTCGATACTTTTCAAAAACAATGTCCAAGCTTATAAAAGATATAGATTATAGACATATTAGGGGGCAGTAGAGACTAACAAGGTATCTCAGTTGAATGACTTCCTCATCCTAAATCAAAAACTAGAATTCAAAATAAATAAATAAATAAATAATAAAATAAATAAAAATATGTTTGGGAACATGGTCAAAAATATATAACTGAGGCCTGGTTTATTCAAGAGTATTGCAACAAAGTAATAACAGTCTTGCATTATATAAACATTAAATCCCATCAAATGGCAAAGTGAATTTTAGGATAAGTTTTCAGGTAAGGGAAAAGAGCTGGAATGTGGTTAACATGATTGGCTTCCTTATGAGAACAAATGTCATGTCATATGAAGAGCTATGGGATTTTCAAGGTGTAAATCATCTTAAAATACCAAAGCTTACTAATGCTGAAGCTGTTATTCCAAAGGTCCTCTTAATAAATGCTCCAAGAAGCATCACTTGGTGATGTCACAGACTGTGCTAAGGAGACAGCTAGCTCTCTTAATCTGGATGTCTCTGTAGCATGTGAAGGAACAATATGAAAATGAAGGAAAGATATGGAATTGATTAATGCTGGGCATAATTCTAAGGAAAAGCTCTGCGTAGTCTATTGGTAGAGCTCTGTTCCAGATGAAAGGAAATGCCAAATACCAAGGACCACCCATTGTAAGGAAAATGAACTGAATGTGTAGGATTTCCACAATGAGTTGAGCCATCAGAATAATATTTAAAACAATGGATTGAATTCTAGATTGTTCCCAAACATGGAATTTCAATTGCTATTTTTGATTTAGCCTCTGAAAGGCTGAGGAATCTGAGACCCAATATTCAGGTAAATACACCAAAGGGAAGGATATGTAAACCTGAGTGGCAAGGGCACACACACCCCATTGTGTTGGTTTGATTAGTAATCAAGAAATACTTAAGGTGAGTCCTGGACATTACTCATTTAAGTGTTTTTAAATTATATGATAAGAAAAATGATCATAAAATAATAATACATATGTAGTGTTTACAAAGTTGTTTTGTAAAGTAGATGCCTTAAAGGGTTTACTTGTCACTTAAAGTGTTCTGTTTTTTCTTTTCCAATACCTAACAACGTTTGAAATCCAAAGACAAGACAGAAGTACAGAAATGTTTGAAATTACAGGAAAAGGTTGATTTTAAAGATCTCAATGAATAATAAAATTAATTAGGACAAATTGGAGCTTGTTGATAGCATATTAGTAACAGTGACATATTTTAGTTTATATGTTTGATTTATTGTTTTAACAGTAGGAATACTATAACCTTCTTAGAGATGATAATCACATCTCAATATCTACACAAATATCAACATATTTAACATAAAAACATTATTAATGTAAGTATGAACTTCCCAGCTACTGACCCTGAAATGGAAGATCTGGAGATTAAAAATTGGGACTACTAAAAGAGGGCGAATTCCATACCCTATTTCTATCTTTTCACAATAACTATTTCTTGTATATCAAATATATGTGTCAGAAATTTAAATTCCTTTCTTATCAGTTACCTAATTTATACTAGAAGACAGAACCATAAAGGAACATTTGGATGAATATACAGATAGAAGCGTCCAGCCTGGAACCCATTAGAGCTTCCTGTGTGTATTTCCCCCTCCAACCTTCCTTCAAACTGAGTTTTTTACATGTCACATTTCAGCACTGAGAGATTATTTTTTTACAGTCAAGTTATAGTTTCTGACAGGAGCCAGTTAACCTGAAACTGCTGACAGGTCCTTCTAGCACTGCTGGCATGTGTCATTAACAAAGCTGCATCAGTTATGAAGAAAAAAAGAAACTACACACAATCTCTTCACCAAGCTCCACCAGAAGTCAAATGTGCAGTGCTGTTTCCCAGTAAGCACAGGTCATCACCAAGGAAGTCCATGGATGGTGAAATGATACAGGGTTCTTCACTTTCATGACTGAAGCAAGAGCTGCCTGAAGTCCTACTGAATAATTCAGTGTCTAGTCTTCTGGGTGTGACTAGCTTCCAATAGAAATACCCAGGAGAAAGCACTGTGAATTCATGTTATTGATTTCCTTAATGCCTTAGTCAAGCAGCACACACAGTAGATATAATAATGCTTAAATTATCTCCTTTGCCTGAGACTGTCTTTAGATAAAGAATATTCTCTTAGCTTTGTTACTCCCTGTTTTCCAAGTAAACATATTTTGGAACACAAAGCCATCTATGATATTTATCTACTTTCAGTAGATTGAAAATAACAATAACATATGTTGCTAAATTTTTTCAAAGAAATGTTTGAAAAATAATTGTTCTATGTACTGATATAATAAAGAGGTTTCGTCAAATGTGTTATCTATTATAGCTTGATTTAACTTGGTATTCTGACAATTATTCCAGCAACATGAAATTGCATAATATAATGAGTCAACTAAGATTTGTAGCCACTTACTTTGAACAAATGATCCTTTAAAATTGTAGAACAGCTAAAAAATCAGCAAAATCTTTTACACATGTTCAGAAATTAAAATCATATGACTAAACATCAGCATAATAATTTTCTAATTTTAGTATTACAAGTTTTGTATTAGAATTCAATACAAGTATTTGTGATAGTATTTATAAGTGTCCCTTCATTTCACACTTTAAAGCTTTTGACATGGATGCCCAAAACTAATTTGAAAAGATTATTTTAATCATAAATATATCATTTTGGTATTAAGTAAATTCTAATACTGCAATGTGAGTTGTTTCCACAGTCCACAGCAGAGCTCTGTAGTGGTTTGATGAGAATGACCTAGCTAGCGGCTCATATGTTTGAATAAGTGGTACCCATTGGTGGAACTATTTGGAGAAAGGATTAAGGGGTGTGTGTAGTGGGATTCAGGCATTATTTAGGGGAGCTTTAGTAGCTCCTGAGAATCAGGACCTTGATAAGGCATGGTCAGAATCAATCGAGACCTGGGAACATCGACTTTCCTTTCTGTTTGTTCCTGCTTTCTCCAGGAACAGATCAAACCATCCACCTTGGGACATTTTCATTCTCCAAGGATTGTCTTAAGGTACAATTTGTATCAGTGAATGTTTATATAACCCCTTAATAATATTAATCCTTATATGAATTATTTGTGCAATAGGTGTGACCATATTGAAGAAGGTATGTATTAAGATTTCAAAAGTCTATACTCTCCCAGTTAGCTCTTTCTCTGCCATGAGCTTGGGGATGAGATTAAAGGTCTTAGCTATTGTTACAATGCCATCTTTCTCCCATGATGTTCATGGACTCACTTTTTGAACTGTATGCCAGAATAAACTCTTCTTTTTATAAGTTGTCTTGGTCATAGTGTCTCTTCACAGCAATAGAAAAGTGACTACAGTAGGTATTATGCTATACATCCTTTCTTAGTTTTTACAAGTCTCCTATTAGAATTTTTAAAGATGACTAACCATTAAAAATCAAAACCTTTTTATATCCAAATAAAAATGTAAGTGTTTATAGTCAAGAAAAAATATATCAATGGGGAACAGCTTTAAATTCTTTTTGGAGAAAAATTAGATAAATACTAATAGGGTTTGTTTGTCAATGGGTGACAGTGACAGGGTGGAGACTGGTTAAAGGGAAGTGCATCTGGATACTGGATGCTGAAGAGACACACCTTGAATTCAATGTGTATCTCTCATCATGTCATAGTGCATGCTTTAAAGAAGAATTCCAATCACTACTGAGGCACAACAGAATATCACCAACCTTTCCAATGAGACCCAAGGCACCACCATTTATAAACAGTGTGAGAAAACATGGGCTAACAAATTCCATGGCATCACGGAGACATGGGAAAAACATGGACATTAGAGGCAGAGACAAACAAAAGCCAAGAGTTAGAATGTTGGATTCTAGGGTTGTCTTGACCAAGGCTCTTAACTTTAAATGAGATACTTTTATTCCCAGAGCCTTGCTTTCTTTTTCTATAAATCACAACAGTCTGTTGATGTGGAAAAATTGCTGTGAATCTGAAATGAGATGAGGTTTCAAAAGTCTCTGAGAATATACCACAAACTCAGTCACACTTGCAGATATGATTAAGTATCACCAACCACATAGGTTCTGTTTATAGTCTTTAATGCTGTGCATAGCTATTTTGTTTTTCTCTCTTTCACTTGATTTTGCTTCATAAATCTCATCTCTACTACCCCAACAGATGTGCTGTTTAATCAACCTAAACCTGTCTAATTCCACCTTATGTTATAAATCATATCTAACTTGTCTAAAATCCTTTAACACATAATGGCTTCCCATAAGCTTTTTAAATGAGGAGATCCAAGACACTAATTGAAACTGAACGTGTACAGCAGAGCCTTTCTATGCTGCTGCTGAGAAGGGAAGCTGCATGTCTCCTTCAAGGGAAATTTCTTTACTTAGGAAAACATTGAAAACAGCAGCAACAAAATGTGTGAGGGTAGAGTAGAAGTGTGCAGACCCATTCTGCCCAAAGCCTGGGGTTCAGACAATGCACCTATATCATGGCTCAGACTTCAGATGCCCACAAGGGAGCCAAGTTATTGTATTAATTAGGATTGTTCATTCATGAGAGTTGATCATTTCATCCACATATTCTCAGGGCAAAAGCTACTTTCAAATAATAAGTAAGGTGCCATAGAGATTGACACAGTCTTCAGAGGTTTTCTCTTTAGGAAAAGAATTGGCTTTCCTTTCCTTCAATATATCCCAAAGGCAGTTGAAAAAAATCAATATTTATTTATTTAGTGAAGGTCTCATCATAGTTAGAAATTCTGTTTAATATTCCATAGGCAGGCAACATATACCATGAGTCAGCATTTATATAAGCAGCCATAAATATAAAATTATGAATAATTCCTGTACAAAATAATGTTTATATTTTATTTAGATTAAAACCATAAAGTTTAATATTTAAAGAATACATTTTTATTTCAAAAACACAAAATTGAGCCAACAATTTTAACTAATAGAATATTTTGGGTTGTTGATTTTAAGCCTGTAGAAGAATTTTTTTCATCAGTCTGAATTATATTTACTGATATACATATCAACATGCTATCTCAAATACTGATAAAGAATTAAAAGTAATGTGACTTTAAATGTGTATGCCTATTAAATTGTGTTACAATTCAGTCCTTTTGGCCTGGACACACACCTTTTACAGCAAATGAATTTATTTGAGTAATTCCTGATCTCATTATAGCCTCTGTCAAGGGAATGAGTTATCAGAATTACAATACACATTTCTCTATAGCTTGTGAAATATAGCCATCTAGACCAAGACTCGGTGGACTCTCTCAATATTTTCATTATTTTCATTAGAGGCAGGATATTCATTCTGTTGCTGCTACTCAGCAGGGATATAAATAGAGGAGCCAGCCAACCAAATCACACAATATTGAAAAGGTCAAAGAAGTCCAGAATATTACCATAATTTATAGAATATTTCTCATGAAGTATTAAAACTGTTGACATCTTATTTACGGGCAGAGAAAATAATGAAACGATCAGGCAGAGGAGAATGCTCAGGTTAACATTGCCGCTGTGGCAGAGACAGGATGGGGGAAGCTTTCCTTTGCTGTTAAACAGGACTAAGCAAGCAGGCTTGTCCATTTAGAGAGTCAATACAGAAATTAAAGCAGCACTTCTGTCTATAGAGTATACAGAATTCTTAAATGGAGACTTGAGTGGGGGCAGCACGCATGGACACAGTGTACCTAATTCCAGAAAACAAATACAAAACCTAAAACATTCACTAGTCAGGAGAGGGGGTTGACACTAAAAAATGTCTGTAGGATATCAGTTGTAAATGACTTAATTTCACCTACTTACATCTGTAACTCAGGGCAAACAAACAAACAAAACCCCAAACTGAGACAGACTACATTTTCACCAGCTTAGGCTGGATTTTTGGTCTTGGGTCCTGCATGATCTGTTCAGTCACTTTTATATAAGGATAGGATTAGAACAAAAAATAGCCTATCACCTACACATAAGCAAGTAGTGTTTTTTTCGTATCAGTATGACAAACTGGCCTGGAACTCAAATCATTCTCCTGTCTCAGATGCCTGAGAGCTGGGGTTACAGGTGTGATTCATATTACCTAGTCTTTCATAATGTTTTCTCATCTGAGTCTCAGTGGCCTCTACACTCTGTCTCCTGTCACCTTCTACCTCCTGGTAGCACCAATCAGTTGATAATTCCCTAAAACCATCTCCACAAAACCTCTTCAGGGCTTCCTTCCTTCCTTCCTTCCTTCCTTCCCTCTCTCCCTCCCTACCTCCTTCCTTTCTTTCTTCCTTCTTCCCTCCCACCTTCCTCCCTCCCTCCCCCCTGTGTTTCCTCCCTCCTTCTCTCCCTCCCTTTATCTCTTATTTCCACTCTTTTCTGGTTTTTGTTGCAATTGAGACTGGATCTGTATGTAGCCTTAGCTTTCCTGAACCGTGATATGCAAACTAGACTGGCCTCAACCCCACAGAATACATCCTGCCTCTGAGCCTGTAGTTGCCAAGTTGGTCACATCGACAGCTCTCCCCTGTCCTCACCACCATGATAGGCTCTCAAGCATTGCCATGCCTAGTATACTTCTTAACAGCAGGTGAGCAAGGAGCAGGGCCTCGTTCTCTGGCTTTTTTGCCCTCAGGTTCTACTCTCCCATAACAACACCATCAGGACCAGCTCTACTATGTTGGCCAGGTGATGTGCAGGGGCCACTCTTCTAAGCACTGCAGCTAGTGAGGGGCAGAGACAACTCTGCCAGTCTTAGGACGTCAGGGTCATCTCTTCTGCTTGATGGTGAAATGAGGTAGGGAGCAAGCAGCTAGAGGATGACTGGGAAGAGGGAAGAGAGGAGAAACAGTGGTAAGTATGTCTTTCTTTTTTTAGATTTTTTTCATATACATATTTATTATTTGGTGTTTTCACATAATGCACCCCATCAAACTCAGATATCAGACCTCTCTGTATCGTGCTCACACTTATGATCTCCCCATTTACAGAACCACACATTCATGCTATTCATTTGCTTGCTGGAGTATAATTAAACTCCCTGTGGCTAGCCCCTTAAAGAAAACAAATCTTTCCTGACCCACCCCTCTGCCAGAAGCCATCAATGCAGAAGTGAGGCATTGTTTCATTTAGTCTTGAGTTCTTGTGTACAATGATCTCTCTCTCTTTTTGTATATCTTTATAAGTCCAGTAATGAGTGAGCACATCTCCTGCTTCTCTTTCTGGGATTGTGATACCTCACTCAGGAGGATATTCTCCATATTCATCCATTTGCCTGCAAATTTTAGAGTATCATTTTTTCTTACTGCTGAGTAGTACTCCATTGTGTAGATGTACCACAGCTTGTTAATCCATTCCTCAGCTGAGGGTCATCTAGGTTGTTTCCACATCCTTGCTATTAAGAATAATGCTGCTATGAACACAGCTGATGTAATGCTTTTGGGGTGTGAATGTGTGCTTTTAGGGTATATGTCTAAGAGTGGGGAGATGGATTCCCAGTTTTCTGAGAAACCACCAAACCGAATTCCAAAGTAGTTGAAAAAGTTTACACTTGCATCAACAATGGAGGAGTGTTTCCCTTGCTTCATATCCTCTCCAGCATAGGCTGTCATCTGTGTTTTCAATCATAGCCATTCTGACAGGTGTAAGGTGGTATCTCAAAGGTGTTTTGATTTGCATTTCTCTGATGGCTAAAGATGTTGAACACTTTTTCTTGTGCCTTTCAGCCATTTTTAATTCTTCGGCTGAGAAGTCACTTTTTAGATCTGAACCCCATTTTTAAATTGGGTTTTTTAAGGGTTTTGGGATCTAGTTTTTTGAGTTCCCTATATATTTTAGAGATCAATCCTCTGTCAGTTGTAGGGTTGGGAAAAATATTTTCCCACTCTGTAGGCTGTTGATTTGTCTTATTGACTGTGTCCTTGGCCTTACAGAAGCTTCTCAGTTTCAGGAGATCCCACTTATTGATTGTTCTTCTTAGTGTCTGTGCTGCTAGTGTTATATTTAGAAAGTGGTTAGCAGTGCCAATGCATTAGAGGGTATTTCCCACTTTCTTTTCCAGCAAGTTCAGTGTAGCTGTGTTTATGTTAAGATCTTTGATCCACTTGGATTTAAGTTTTGTGCAAGGTGATAGGTTTGGATCTATTTTCATTTTTCTACACACTGTCATCCAGTTATGCCAACACCATTTGTTGAAGATACTATCTTTTTTCCATTGAATATATTTGGCTGCTTTGTCAAAATTAAGTGTTCACAAATGTGTGGGTACTTGTTTGGGTTTTCAGTTCAATTCCACATTGATCCACAAGTCTGCTTTTATGCCAGTACCAAGCTGTTTTTATTACTGTGGCTTTGTAGTATAATTTGATGTCAGGAATGGTGACACCTCCTGAGGTTCTTTTGTTGAGCAAAATTGTTTTGCCAATCCTGGCTTTCCAGTCATTCAAAATAAAATTGAGTATTGTTCTTTTAAGGTCTGTAAAAAATTGTGTTGGGATTTTGATGGGAATTGCATTGAATCTGTAGATTACTTTTAGTAAGATTGCCATTTTCACTATGTTGGTCCTACCTATTCTAGAGAATGGGAGATCTTTCCATTTTATTATATCCTCTTCAATTTCTTTCTTCAGAGATTTAAAATTTTTGTCAAACATATCTCATACTTCTTTGGTTATAGTTACACCAAGGTATTCAATGCTATTTGCAGCTATTATTAAAGGTGATATTTCCCTTATTTCTTTTTCAGCCCTTTTATCTTTAGTGTATAAGAGGGATACTGATTTCTTTGAGTTAATCTTGTATCCTGCTACATTTCTGATGGTATGTATTAGCTGTAGAAGTTCCCTGGTAGAATTTTGTGGGTCACTTATGTATACAATTATGTCATCTGCAAATAGAAATAATTTGACCTCTTTCTTTCCAATTTTATCCCCTTAATCTCCTTTCATTCTCTTATTGCTTTAGGTAAAACTTTGAGAACTATGTAGAATAGATAAGGGGAGAGAAGATAGCCTTGTCTAGTTCCTGATTTTAGTGGGATTACTTTTAGTTTTACTCCATTGTCGGCTTTTTGTAAATTACCATTATTATATTTAGGTATTTTCCCTGTATTTCTGCTTTCTCTAGGACTTTTATCATGAAGCCATGTTGTATTTTGTTGAAGTCTTTTTCAGTATCTGAGGAAATTATCATGTGATTATTTTCCTTCAATTTGTTTATATAATGGATGACATTTGCAGTTTTCATATGTTGAACCATTCCTGCATTTCTGGGATGAAGTCTACTTGATCATGGTGGATGATATTTTTTATATGTTTTTGTATATGGTTTGCCAGAATTTTGTTGAGAATATTTGCATCAATGTTCATGAAAGAAACTGGTCTATAATTCTCTTTCTTTGTTGTGTCTTTGAGTGGCTTGTGTATCAGGGTTATTGTGGCCTCATAAAAAGAGTTTGGCAATATCCCTTTGGTTTCTGCTGTATGGAACAGTTTGAGGAGTATTGGTATTAGCTCTTCTTTGAATGTCTGGAAGAACTCTGCACTGAAACCACCTGGGCCTGGGGTTTTTTTATTTGGAAGACTTTTAATGACAGCTTCAATTTTCTTTAGTGTTATAGGTCTGTTTAAGTAATTAATCTGGTCTTGATTTAGTTTTGATAAATTGTACCCGTCCAGGATGCTGTTCATTTCTTCTAGGTTCTACATTTTGTGGAGTATAGATTTTCAAAGTATGACCTGATAATTCTCCGGATTTCCAGGAGGTCTGTTGTTATGTCCCACTTTTCATTTCTGATTTTGTTGATTTGGATACTCTCTGCTTTTTGGTTAGTTTGGATAAGTGTTTATCTATCTTGTTGACTTTTTCAAAGAACCAAATCTTTGATTCATTAATTTTCTGTATTGTTCTTTTTGTTTCAATTGTGTTGATTCCAGCTCTAAGTTTGATTATTTCCTGCCATCTATTCCTTCTAGGTGAGTTTGCTTCTAATTGTTCTAGGGCCCTCAGCTGTGCTGAGAGTTCTCCTGTGTGGGATTTTTCTAGTCTTTCTTTGTTGGCATCTAGTGCTATGAATTTTCCCCTTAGGAATGCTTCCATTGTATCCTGTAAGTTGGGGTATGTCATGGATTCATTTTTGTTAAATTCTAGGAAGTCTTTCTTAATTTCTTCCTTGACCCAGAGGTGGTTCAGTTTCCATGAATTGGTAGGCTTTCTGTGATTCTTGATGTTGTTGAACTCTAACTTTAGACCCTAGTGATCTGAAATGGTACAAGGTGTTATACACATTTTTTGGTACCTGTTGATATTTGCTTTATGACCTTGTATGTGGTCAATTTTAGAGAAAGTTCCATGGGGTGCTGAGAAATATGTATATTCCTTTTTGTTTGGGTGGAAGGTTCGGTATATATTTATTAAGTACATTTTGGTCATAATTTCTGCTAGATCCCTTATTTCTCTGTTGAGTTTCTGTCTTGTTGACCTATCCAAGGGTGAAAGTGGAATATTGAGGTCTCTCACTATTAGTGTGTCAAGTTTGATGTGGGATTTAAGCTTTAGAAGTGTTTCTTTTACATATGTTGGTGCTCCTGTGTTAGGGGCATAGATATTCAGGATTGAGATTTCATCTTGGTAAATTTTTCCTGAGATGAATAAGTAGTGACCTCTCTGGTCTCTTTTTATTGATTTTAGTTTAAAGTCTATTTTGTTAGATATTAGAATGGCTACATAAGCTTGTTTCTTAGGGCCATTTGATTGGAAAGTCTTTTCCAACCCTTTACTCTGAGCCTGTGTCTGTCTTTAAAGTTGAGGTGCATTTTTTGTATGCAGCAGAAAGATGGTTTTTGTTTTTGTATCCATCAAGTTAGGGTGTGTCATTTCATAGGTGAGTTTACCATGTGGCTGCTATATGTCAAAAATTTTTATCTCACCCAGTGCCATGTTAAGTTATCAAACTAGCACAATTACCAAGTAACTACTACGTGCCAAAAATCCTTACAATGCCATCACATTTAACATGGTATTCCTGGCCCTTTCACACTTTATGCACATTTTTCTTTTATTTTAAAAGAATTTGTACACTTGTACACTGAAATTACACAATAATACTACCTATTATTTCTTCTGATGGAAAATATCTGGGTTATATATAATTATATATTAATAAGAGATAATGTTTATTCTAATTTTATCAAGCATTTATAGTAATTATTGATAAAATATATTTTAAAGATAGCAATAAATAAAATATTAATCTTGCTATTAACAATTAATCTTGTTATCGTTCAGATAGTAACAAGGATAAACATTATTTTTCAAATTTGCTCATCTTGTCATAGTAGGATATAGGACCCTACACAGAATTGCTAATAATGAATAACTAGTTCTTTGATTGTTTTCTTTGATTCGATGGGCATTTAAATAATATTTTTCATAAATTAATGGAAACCATAGTTAATTACATCTTTTTCCTCTGTATTATTTCTGTGTATATTATTTGCTTTCTATGAAAGCCTTTTCTTTTCGTTACTCATAACTGAAGTCTAGTTTACCAGTAAAATACAAGTATATAATAAAATAAAATAAAAGGTAAAACAAAAACTTACACATCTGAACAAAGGAATAGAAGGAAAAAGGCCAAGGGAGGGGAAACATGAATAGAGAGAGAGATCCACTCTTTCAAAGACTCAGGAATCCTATTAAAACAGTAAATTGGAAGCTGTAATATATATGCAAAGGACCTATAGGGTAAAACCAGAGGGAAAAAAATGTAACTAAAATAAAATAAAAAGTCTAATTTACCAATTAAATAAAAAGGATTGTTACTTCTACATATCTTTCCTCTGGCATTGCGCCCTATCTTACTCTCTTCAGGCACATACAGGGCATGCAATTATGCTCATGAAACTCAGTATGGCCATTTCTCTTTTTTAATTTCTAAAATCCTTATTCTCTGGATTCATAACTAGTAATATCACAACATTTATTCTGAACACTTAGATAATGTAAATTACATTTGTCTTTTCAGTAAAGCCAGTGTTAAGACATAGCTAAAGTTAAAAATGTTTAGGCAAGTAATTCTTATCCATTAATTATATATGCAGCCATGAAGAACTATGAGCTTTCTAATTAGAGGTGCTCATCCAGGTCCCATTATCTGGGACAGAGGCATGGCAGAGGCAGCTTCTGATCTGGAAGACTCTGGGTCCAGACCTCATACTGCTTATTTCTTCATCATTTCTTCCGAGAATCCATTCACTTGACTGTTTCCCTAAGCTCCTGTCCCATTTCTGTAGCAGAAAATTGCATATTTTTGCTTAAACACTTGTGGGAGTAACCTTTTCCCTTATTTCTTATATTTATCAAGAATTGTGCAGTTTTCTATTGAGACAGAGCCTCAGTATTTCCTTAACACCCACATCAGAAACCTGGCCCATTTTTCCATTAACCTGGTATATTGAGTCATTAATTTCATTTGTTTTCTAGTTAAAAAAACAACTTTCTTATACTTGTTCTTCCTCTTTTCTTATTTTTTTACTAATATTTTATATAATATATTCTGATTATGGTATCTCATCACTTTATTCCTCCAAACTCTTCCCCACTCCCACCCCCACCTGGATCAACTTCCCTTCTGTCCCTCACTAGAAAACAAACAAAATTCTAAGGGATAATATTAAAATAAAATAAGATACTACAAAAACTTATGCATCTGAATTAAGATAAACCAAAGGAACAGAAGGAACTCCTCCTCCACATAAAAAACATGAATAGACAGAGAGACTCACTTTTTCAAACACTCAGGAATCCCATAAAAATAGTAAATTTTATTTGGAATAACAGGAAAGCCAGGATTGCCAAAACAATTTTGTTCAAGGGAACCTCAGGGGGCATCACTATTCACAACTTCAAATTATACTATAGAGTTACAGTAATAAAAACAACTTGGTAATGCCATAAAAACAGATATGTGGATCAATGGAATGGAATTGAAGACCCTGACATTAACCCACACACCTATGAACACTTAGTTTTTGACAAAGAGGCCAAAATATTCATTGAAAAAAAAGATAATATCTTCAACAAATGGTGTTGGCATAATTGGATAGTAGTGTGTAGAAAAATGAAAATAGATCCAAACCTATCACCCTGCACAAAACTCAAATCCAAGTGGATCAAAGACCTTAACATAAACACAGCTACACTGAACTTGATAGAAAAGAAAGTGGGAAATGCCTTCCAACGCATTGGCAGAGATGACAACTACCTAAATATAACATCAGTAGCACAGACACTAAGAACAACAATCAATGAGTGGAATAGCCTGAAACTGAGAAGCTTCTGTAAGGCCAAGGATGCAATCAATAAGACAAAATGACAGCATACTGTATGGAAAAGATTTTCACCAACCCTACAAGTGACAGAGGATTGATCTCTAAAATATATAGAGAACTCAAGAACTCAAGATTTTCACCAATCCTACAAGTGACAGAGGACTGATCTCTAAAATACATAGAGAACTCAAGAAACTAGAGCCCAAGCCCTAAATAACCCAAATAAAAAATGTGGTTCAGAACTAAAAAGGAAATTCTCAGTAGAAGATTTACAAATGGCTGGAAGGCACATGAAAAAGTGCTCAATATGTTTAGCCATGAGATAACTACAAATCAAAGCACCTTTGAGATACCACCTTACACCTGTCAGATTGGCTCAGATTTAAAATCACAGATAACAGTCTATGCTGGAGAGTATGTGGAGCAAGGGGAACACTCTTCCATTTTTAGTGAAAGTATAAACTTGTTCAGCCACTCTTCAGTGCAGTTTGGTGGTTTCTCAGAAAACTGGGAATCAACCTCCCCAAGGATCTAGCAATACCACTATTGGGCATATACCCTAAAGATGCACATTCACACCCCAAAAGCATTAGCTCAACTATGTTCATAGCAGCATTATTCTTAATAGCAAAAACCTGGAAACAACCTAGATGCCTCTCAACTGAAGAATGGATTGACAAACTGTGATACATCTACACAATAGAGCAGTAAGAAAAAAATGATATCCTAAAATTCACAGGCAAATGGATGGATTTGGAGAATATCCTCCTGAGCGAGGTATCACAAACCCAGAAATAGAAGCAGGTTATGTGCTCACTTGTTAGTGGACTTTAAAAAAAATAAAATAAAAAATAAAAGATGTCATTGTATGCAAGAGCTCAAGGCTAGAACATAGTTAAATGACACACTGCTTCACTTTTGCATTGATGGCCTCTGGCAGGGGTGTGGTTGAAAAGGTCTTGTTTTGTTTAAGAGGTTGGCCACAGGATGTAAGTTTTGACCCAGCAGTTAATTGAACAGCATGAATCGGCCTTTTTGTAAATGGAAGATCATAAGAGTAGGTATGAAACTGAAAGGACTGATAATTGAATTTGATGAGGTATATGATTTAAAATCACCAAATAACACAAATGGGAAAAAAAATAGTAAATTGGAAGTCATAATAGATATGCAAAAGTTTTATAGGGTAAAAGCAAAGGAAAAATATGGAATTGAAATAAAATAGAATAGAATTTTAAAAAGAGCTTAACTTGACTTTATGAGACAAGCAACCTCCACAGGTTATTTGCTGTTGGCCACCTATTGCTTCACATGCAGGCTCCCTTATGAACAGTTTGCTACCACATTGAGACCCCCTTGGAGAAAGCTAAAATTTCATTTGAAAGTGGTGCTGTGTGGTCACTTCTAAAGCAACTCCCAGGAAGGTAAGGATGGGTACATCCCCCATGATTACTGGTTATCTAGCCTAGATTAATCAACAACCATCAGGTGTGAGTGGGAATATTTACTTTTAAAAAAAAATTGTGGCTTCATGTATGTGTGTATGTATGTGTATACATGTGCACTCACACACCTGTGCACAAACACATGCATATAAAGATATGAGATTACAGAAAAAGAGATATGAATGCAAAGCAAATATTTAAACTGCTAGGATGTCCCTGTGGTCTGTGGTGATCATAATTACCAGTAGCCTAAAATCATCCCCTGATACCTTGTTGTTCTTTTCATCTTCTTCACAGCATCCTTTTCTACTCTAATGTAATTTCCATGTTTGGAGAATCACAGCAACGTGGCTCTTACAGCTATTGCTGATTGACGAATTTCTAAGCAGTGCTACAATGACCCTTAAGCTTTGTATGATCATATTTTAAATTTTCTGATCTCTGAGTCAGCTCTGGTCTCAGAGGATCCCACCTCAACTTTGGTTCTTGTCTTCATGAGCATTGAAGCACATATTTTCTGTAGATTGTGTTTTTCTCTCTTTTTTTTAACTTACTTTACTCAGTATCCTTGACTGGATAACCCCTGTGACAACATCTGAATAAAACAAACCAAAGGAACAGAAGGAAAAGCCACCTCCCCCCATTTCCCAAAAACACTGTTCCATACATTTCACTGTTCTTGTTCACTGACAGATTTCAGCTCTTTGGAATAGTCTTGACCTCATCTTCATTGGGAAAGGGAAAAAGTTTTCAAATATATCTTTTTCTCTTACCAGAAATCATATTGTCATTTCCCCCCTATCTCACACATACTAAACATATTCCTAGCCTGTAGTATAGGCTAAAGGGTTTATTTAATTTAACCCAGAATATTACAATGTGATTTTTTAGGAGATTATGTCTTTTGAGAAATAAGCAAGTGATAGGGAAGCCTTTGGAGAGAATGTTCATTCACAAACCCATTATCCTCATAAAAGTGAGAAACTTTAGCACATCCTTAGAGAAAGACGGTTTCACATAAGCCTCAGAAAGTTACCTAGGCCAGATCTATTCCCTCTTGTAATCACTGTGATTTCTGATTCTGAGCTTCAGACCTGTGAAACAAAATGTCAGTTCATTAAAACATCCAGCGAATAGAACTTTCTTACAAAAGCTCTACCAAAGTAACAAAAATGTGTATTTTCTCATATGTATAACAGAAGCAACCATATCTCCTAATAGAGTTTGAGCATTAAAATGAGAGAGTGAATGTAAAATTTTTAGAAGAATCTAGATCAATCTCTGTCATTTTGGAGATCATCGTCATTGTCATCATCTGAGGTGTCCTTGAGGCAGAAATGAATTCCTTGATAACCTTTGCAGAGCTCTTATTTCTTAACCTTTTTGCTACCGTGTTTTTTTTTAACTAGTGTTTCACTGTTAAAATATTATTTTTCCTCTTACATCTAAATATATGCAATCATATGATTATGTTTTGATCTTTAATTTTGATGCCTGAGATTATGTCTATAATCCTAATTATACATAGAACACATTCCAGGAAGCACCAGGCAAGAGACATGTTTAATAATTTAAATGCAACAGTTACCAAATGATATGTTCTTAATTGTTTTATACTTCTGTTTTATAAAAATCTCTCCAAATAAATACCTTTGAAGAGTGAGCCCTTTTATTACTGACAACCATTTTGTCTTATAAAGAAGAACTGGTTCAGGTACATTAGAGATACACTATCAAGAATTCCTCTAATAGTACTGAGAGTTATGATTATAGATGATGATTAAAGTGTATTTTAAAGGAGTGCAATAAAAAGCTGCCAAAATCTTGCTTTAGATATTAATAAAATGACCTACTTTTCTAAATTTGAAATAAAATTATATTTCCAATATATTTTCAAATGTTTTAAGGAAATTTTTTCCATCATCTAAAAGACCAAAAATATTCTTTTATCAAACTGTTACTTTGGAGAAAAACTATATTGGTGATGGTAAGAATTTTCCCCAAAGGTGCAGTTCTGATTGAAAACATTCAACTGGGCATTTATAGAAGTTTCTTTCATATGGCAAAAGTTTTTGAAAGTTTTGCTTGTAGGCTAATACTGTTTCCCCATATTATGTAATCATAGGGCAGGTTTTACAAGACAGTGTTTATCAGGCCAAGGCCTGGCAATTCGACAGAGAAAAGTGCATTCAGAACATGCAGTGTAGGATTATGTTAGAGGCTTGTATTATAGTTAAAGGCATGAGTTGCAGTTGCCATTGACTCTTGCATATTTTAAATAAGCAGCATGAACACCTATGTATTATTTTCCCTGCTGTAGTCATGAAAATGTGTCTGCCCTGCTCTCATTAGAATTCTCTAACTAATGAACTGGAGAGCATATGTAACATATATGAAACAGCCATGTCAAAACTAGGCAATCTAGCCATGGGCTTGTTATATTCAATGCCCACCTAATTCTCTGGCTGTTATCATTGTGACAATGAGAAAGTGTTATGGCAGAGTTTTGTTTTTTTAATTTACCTTAAGCCACATTACAAATTAATTTGCCAGAATGCCTAACTTCATGAATTTGGGTAATCTGATAAAATAATCGTATTTTTTCAGCTAATGAACTAATTTTTTCCCTATCAGAATCAGTGTGCATTGCAGTTTATTTATGTATTTTATACTGAAATAAAATTAATTATTGCATATACATATTAAAATCTCATGAAGAGCTCATTTTCATTGATAGACTTTCTCAGCAATATGAACCTTGGTTCTGTGCTTGAAAGTTAGGTATTTGAAACAGTAGAAATCTAAATTGTACTTAAGATGACAGGTAATGAGGTACAGAAAACTAAAATAAAAGTCTTAATTTGAGCATTGGGTTAAAATAAAAATGAAATTACCTCTATTATGTCTCTATTTATTACAAAGGAGTATCAGTATTTACTTCTCTCGCTGGGTGGCACACAAATTAACTTGATAATGATTATAACATGCTGTGAAAATGTAAAGGCCGTTGATATATTCCTCATGAATATAGCTTTGGAGTCATGCAGAGGTGGTCCATCTTAAAGACCCACCAACACTAAAGTCCATTTATAGTCCACACTGAAATGTCCTTCAGTTATAAGAACCAGGTTTACTGCTTTAAATTCTAAAATATTTTTAAAAAGTTATTCTTTTACTAGCTTATAAGGACAAAGAATATTTATTAAAATATCCAGTATGTGCATATATATGTGTATGTGTGTGTATGTTTGTGCATATGTATGTGACTGTGTCTGTACATGTGTGTATATGTGTGTTTGTGTGCATGTACACATTTGGTAAATGTGAATGCATTTTCCAAATCTTTGGGGAGAAATGATGCAGTCTATATGTCAGAAGCATGGAATATAACCTTCTGCCAAAGTGACCCAGAATTCCAAGTGCTGTTCGCATGTTTTTCCCCTCCAAAGTCATGCTGACTTTCAACCTGAAAGAAGCAGTGCTGGGGTGGGGGTAAGCCTAACTGGTATGTAGGTCCTGAGCAGGCTCATTTCTTAGGAAAAGAGGCCCTTACCAGACAAGGATCTTGATCTAAGTTCTACTTGTGAAGTAAATTTCTGTCCTTCACATAGTCTCTCACAGTCTCACAAGTGGATGAAGAAACACAGGAAACATTTGCTGGGTAAAACGTCCTTGTCTCCCCCAATGTCCATGTTCTCACAGATGTTAAATGAACCAGTTCTCACCAGACAAAAGACACATCTGGAATTTACTGATCACATGTGGTGGTCAAAGACATTAAACGCAGAGCCAGTCTCCTTTGAGAATGATGCACATGCCCTGAAAGTGAGATATTTAATATGTTTGGGACTCTAGCAAAAATATATTGTCATTCAAAAATAGCACTGTCTTTGTTACTGCTTACAATGTTATTAAAATATTTCCCATTACCATCTTCCTACAGGGCAGAAATAAATAGACAAGGAAATAAGTTCTCTCAGGAATTCTCTTTTCTCATTTCCATGGAAAACTCACACTTTTTATATGAAATGTGTTTGTTTTCTGTTCAAGCTGACATGTTTTTTTGTCCCAATTCACTGACAGCCATTCTATTGACTTCATGCCTAACTGCATATCCTAAGGCCATGATAATTTACATATCTACCACCTACAATAGAGGTTGAAAGTCAAATTGTGCTGTTGAAAAAAATAATAAAGTGCATGCCACTACCATATCAATTCTATACTGGCCATTGTCCTCATACATCATATTTGTCCTGTGAGGAACAAATTCCCAAGGGAGCCCTGTGAGAGATGATGATAATGTGGCCATTATTAAAAAAATAGAGAACAAGGCTGTGTCTGTATATCCTAACTATACATCCCTATACATTTCTCAATGTCTGAGACATGTCTGTATATAATAACTGCCTGAAACATCTTAGTGAATGACTATTGGAAGAGATGCAAAGCAAATGATATTTGAGGGGAAGACACTAGACTGAATTTATATTCTTCCTCTTTTACTTTAAATTCATTTTCTATTTGTCACAAAATTGCATCAAATCCCTCTTTTATTTATCCATGCATGCTTTATTCTTAGTAGTAACACCTTTTGTTGATATTCAAGGTCTTAGTATATAAGGCAAAATAGCCAAGAACTCACTGTATAGTCAGGCTAGCCTTGAACTTGTGATCCTCTTTCCTTGTCTCAACTTCTGGAATTATAAGTATGTGCCTCACAAAAGTTATGCCTTGAATTTTATTATTTCTAATGTTCTATTTGATGCTGGCAACTGTACTATCTGTGCTGTAATAGAAATACTTTGAACTAAAGCTTTTGTCTTATTTATCTTTGCAACAATAATACTTATGAGATTACCTGACATTTTAGGTTGAGATTTGAGCTGTTGAGGGGAAAAGAATCAAAGAAAGAGAAAGTGAATAACTGAGTCAGTTTTACTGGATCATTGGGTATTGTCACCACAGTAAGTTCAATACCAGTAACCAAGACAGCTGAGAAGCAAAGAGTACTGCTTATGAGAGATAATATATAAATAAATTGCATTAAGTTCATTGATTTGAAAACTGAAACAAAAGAAAAAAATCCAGAGAGAAAAAACTAATAAATTAAGTAAATTATGGGGAAAAAAAGATATCAAAGCAGAGAAATACAAACTTACCCAAAAGAAAGTTCAAATATTGTAGGAGTGAAAGCATTTTGTCCTGAAGGAGTTGGAGTTAAAACAATGAGTGGGAAGTGTGGTGACAGAATAATGAATACACATGTATCACACACACACATACACACACTCACACTCATGCATGTACACACAAAGCAAGTTAGAGAGAATGTCTGGGGGTGTATCTTCTATTACTGTTTCTGTTGTTGTCAGTAATTACTCAGGTTACATACATAGGCATGAGACAGCTTGGTCTTCTGTTCCTGGTCTTGCATGCTCCTGGCAAGGTGTGAACCACACTTGGCTACTTACAGTAGTGCCCTGTTGCTCAACTATGTTTTGAGCACCCTAGTTACCTTTAAGGCTTCCTCGGTGTCTTGCTTTAGCATATATCATAGCATTTAACCTGTGCCTCTGAGGCTTCCATGAAATCACCTGACACTGGTTTCTTTTCCCTGGAAGGCTAAACTCTAGAATCTGAGTTCATAATCTCTTAGTCTAGTCTAAGAGTAGACTAGACTACTGCTGGTCTCTTTTTTTGTCTAGACAATGTTAAAGTTAACAAAATCCCTTGGGCCAGCCATATCACTGGTCATATCTAAGAGAGGTGACCATAGATAGCTCTAGAAGGGAAAAGACGGTGTGGAATGTGTGCAGCAGGAGGTGGAAACCTTATCATCCAGGTCTAAATTCTATGTCACAAGATAAGCAATTAATACTAAGGGGAAAAAGTAAGTTCATAAAAATGGGAATAAAATGGATAATGTTCAAAAACTAGAAAGAGGACTGATGATTCTCAAAGTTTTAATAAAGGAACTAGTAAGTTGAGGTGGAGGGATGTGAACAAAAGCCATCTCGGAGGGAAGATAGACGAGACATGGACGGAAACTTTATAATTATCTGAAGGATGATTGTGCCTTGTCAAGAAAGAAGTCAAGTGTTTACCTGGTGATCACGTTGGGAGAACTATAATTATCAAATTACTGGGGTAACACTGGAAGACGTGTTGGCAGTCATTCAGCTTGCAAAGACTAAATAGGAGTTTCAGAGGAGGGATAATGGAAGATGTTTTGATAGAAATACAGTTCACCTGGAAAAAAAAAGGTTCCAAATTGATGGTTTTAGTTTACAGAATTATAGTAATAAAAATGATATGAACCCTATTCAGTAAGGAAAGGACTCCTAGAAAAGGCAAAAGTAAATGACAGAGAAGGGCTAGCAAAGTCACAAAGGGGAAGGAGGGACAGTAAAAAGCATGTAGACAAAGTTCAAGTGTCACTCGGGGCCAGGCCTCTGTTAGTGGCTACTGTGTTTCTCTGGACACATGTGAGACATATGCTGGGCCTTCCCTAATTGGGGAGAGGTCACATGCTGTAAGGTAGCCAGACACAAGGGTCATGGAGGAAACAAAATGCACAGGTGATGAACCAGTATCACAAGCCAAATATGTGACAATCAGACAGAAGCTCTTAGTCAAACTGCTCATTTACATAGTCTGTGAAAACAGAAAAAAAATCATATAGTAGATGGGATCATGGGGAAGAAAATACATTTTCCCCAAAGAACACGGTTTGATTAGATCCAGAGGTGACAAGAATACCAGCACCCAGGCTGTAGCAAAAACTAAGGGCTTCTAGAGCTGTGTGCATTATGGGATGTATGTGCACCTCACTTGAAGTTTTGGAGCTAAGGGGCTAATATTGTCAAAAACACAAAACACTTGAAAGCTGGAAGACCGCTGATACACAAAGAAAAGGAGAGAGGTTAATGGAGAGGCACTGTCCAAGTGGATGTTGTGAACAGCATCCCTTTTTTTTTTTTTTAGGAGGGAAACAGGTGTCAGAAAATGGTGAGGATGCAAAATAGCTGTTATTAGCAGAAATTTTCAACAGGACAGGAGCATCTGGAACAGAAATGCTAATTCTCAGAAAGAGAACATTCCAGCAAGGACCAGTTATCTCTCATCCAGGGATGTTTGTGTCTTGTGACACAAGACACCACTTCAGCTGCTTGAACCACTGAATCTAGTGAGCATTATAGACCTGACCCCTTGAGCCATTTTTACAAACCTGCCTTTCTTGGCCAGTACTAAAAATAAATTAGCAGGCCTATATTTTATCAGGATTCTTTTAAAATCGTTTTCCCCCCATGTTGTTGGAAGGACTTAGTGTGCTAATTCACATAATGATGCTGTCTGATAAAGCTTAATGAGATTTCCCCTCAGGAAATTACACTGCTAAAGGAAAGTTGATTTCCTAAAGTGGGATTTTCAGGGAACCAGTGGCAAGTGGATGGTCTGGGAGCTTGGGCCTTTCCATTCTATTAAAATCAAACCACATGCATAGCTGGGTAGTGTCCTGACAATGCACATGTGAGGCTTTCTGAATAGAAAGCTCAGGTGTAACCCTGGCTTGGATCTCACAATTTATTAGATGGAGTCACAGAACAAAATGAAGGCTGATGACAGTCTTTCCATCTTTGTCTGAGAGCCTTTCTTAGCATTTAAGGAGAAATCTGCTGTGGGTCCAGGAGCTCTTTGCTTTTTAACCATACTCTGTTAAGACATACTTAAGACAACTCAATCATATTTTATGTCTTGTGTAGCTCATGTCTTTGCATTTCTTAAAGAAAGATAGCTCTATATATCAGCAGGTATTTAATTAATTCTCCTTGCTTGTTTGTTTGTTTGTAATTCAGGAGATTGGACTCAAGGACTTACATATCCTAAGCAGTTACTCTACCACTGATTATATCCCTGCCCACATTTTATAATTTCAAAACATATGTTTTCTTTATATTAAATTTTCTCTAAAACAAAGATGACCATGGTGATGAATGCCTATAACACCAAGACTTGGCAATCAGATGCAGGACGATTGCCCCAAATTTAAGGCCAGTGTCAGCTAGAGTGGGACTATCTCAAAAGAAAATCAATGAATTCATAATAAAGAAATAATAGTGGCTCTGCAATCAAGAGTGCTGGATTCACAGAGATCCTGGAATCACTTCCTAGTACCAAAATGGTGGCTCACAACCATCTGTAACTGTAGTTCTAGGGGATTTGACGTCCTCTTCTGAATTCTAAGTGCACTGTACTCATGTGCACTCAAGACACATACTTAATAATGTATAAAATTAAAAACAAAAGAAAACATTTTAAATACAGTTTTTAAAAAGAAAATAAAAAATTTGAAAATATCAATTAAACTTTAACAAGGCATTTATGTTATGTAAACATGGCGTTAGGGTTATACAAAATAAAGGGGCATATTATAATTGGTACAATTGTAAAATTGAGATAAGATCCTTCTGATCCCAAGCTGTTCAGGGGCTGTGTTTCGCAGCTTGGGTATTTTTTGCTTTTTGTCTAAAATCCACTTATGCATAAGTACATCCCATGCCTATCTTTCTGGGTTTGTGATACCTCACTCAGGAGGATATTTTCCAAATCCATCCATTTGCCTGCAAATTTTAGGATTTCATTCTTTTTTTTTTTACTGCTGAATAATACTCCATTGTGTAGAAGTACTACAGTTTGTTAATCCATTCTTCAGTTGAGGGTCATCTAGGTTGT
This sequence comes from Sigmodon hispidus, assembly GCA_004025045.1. NCBI lineage: Eukaryota > Metazoa > Chordata > Mammalia > Rodentia > Cricetidae > Sigmodon > Sigmodon hispidus. The sequence continues at coordinate 121,036 of PVIH01000798.1, forward strand.
TTCTAGGTTCTTGCTATTATGAATAATGCTGCTATGAACATACCTGAGCTAATGCTTCTGGGGTGTAAATGTGAATATTTAGGATATATTCCCAATAGTGGTATTGCTGAATCCTTAGGGAGATTGATTCCTGGTTTTCTTTCTTTTTTTTTTTTTTATCTGAGACATTTATTTCATATGGCACATACTTACAGAAAGTATTTCAGCACATGACATTTATATAGAAAAATATCAGCTTATTTTTTAGTATGATTGCTTTTTGCCATCTACATGTAAGAACCAGTATCTGAAAATAGATTTTAAACCTACAACATCCTGCCCTAATACATAACAAAGGTAGCAAAGGGCCAAGAATCAGAAAATATAATTATTTCCTTTTGGGAATCAAATTCCCAGCGCAAAAAGATGAGCAGCAAGAAAAAGATGTGATAAAGAAACATTTTGAGCCACTGGAAGACCAGAAAGAACAGCTACAGAAAGGGGACAACACCATGATGAGATCTCAGGACAATGCTGCACGAAGAAAGAAGGAGGAACAAGAAAGACTTATGCTACAACATTTGCAAGAAACATTAGAAAGGAAAAAGAGGGTTGAGGAAATAATGAAGCGGACAAGGAAGACAGATGTGAATACCTCAAAGGCTTCAGCAATATCCGATAATTGCCCATCTGAAGAGGATGAAGCTGATGATGAAGACGAAACAGAAAGTGATGAGGATTCTCTTGAGTTGTTTCCAGCAGGAATGAAAGCGTCGTTTACCAATCTCAAAAAGTTTTACAAAAATGCCAACAGAAAGCCTCAAAAGCTAGTGTTTTTGCGAGCGGGATCTGGTGAGATTGATACAGAGAAGAAAATATATTTTAATGGAAACATGAAAGTTATGAAGCAAAATGATCCCAAAGAATCTGCAATTCAAGCAAAGGGCACTAAGATACCTAACAAAAAAACACCTACCCGAACAGTGAGAAGCCGATTCCTGGTTTTCTAAGGAACCGCTATACTGCATTTCAGAGTGGATGAATGAGTATACACTCCCACCAACAATGGAGGAGTATTCCCCTTGCTCTGCATACTCTCCAGCATAAATTATCATCTGATTTCTTTTTTATCTTACCCATTCTGACAGGTGCAATGTAGTATCTCAAGGTTGTTTTGATTTGCATTTCTCTGATAGCAAAAGATTTTGAGCAGTTTTCTAAGTGCCTTTCAGCCATTTTTAATTGGGTTATTTAGGTTTTTGGGTTCTATTTTCCTGAGTTCTTTATATATTTTAGAGATCAGTCTTCTGTCAGATGTAGGGTTGGTGAAGATCTTTTCCCATTCTCTAGGCTGCCCTTTTGTCTTAATGACTGTGTCTTTTGCCTTGCAGAAACTTTGTAGTTTCATGAGGTCCCATTTATTAATTATTCTTAGTGTCTGTGTTACTGGTATTATATTTAGGAAGTGGTTACCTGTGCCAATGCATTGGAGGGTATTTCCCACTTCCTTTTCTATCAAATTCAGTGTATCTGGGTTTATGTTGAGGTCTTTGATCCACTTGGATTTGAGTTTTGTTTAGGGTGATAGTTTTGGATCTATTTCCATTCTTCTACATCCAGTTATGCCAACACCATTTGTTGTTGTTTATTTTATTATGAACAAAGAAGTCACACTTTCTATCCTTGTATATCCTTATTCAAGGTCCTTTCCCCTCCCAACACATCAGGTCATTCTCTCTTCTCCACAACTCCCCATTCCCTCCCTGAGCAGGCAGCAGGCAGTCCCATGGTCCCACTGTCCCAATATTACTTAGTTCAGCCTCCACTCCTGGCAGATCCAGTTTTTTCCCCCCAACCTCAAGACTGAGTCAGGTGTTTCTCTAGGGGAAGTGAGATCCAAGGAGACAGTCCAAGGGCCAACACCATTTGTTAAAGATACTATCTTTATTCCATTGAATATTTTTGGTCCTTTTGTCAAAGATCTGATGTTCATAGGTTTTTGGGTTAAGGTTGGGGTCTGCAATCCGATTTCATTGATCCACAATTCTATTTTTATGCTAGTACCAGGGTGTTTTTATTACTGTAGCTCTACAGTATAGCTTGAAATCAGAGATGGTGATCAGAAGGAACTTAAGTGAGATATCCAGGAACTCTCCTAGAAAGAGAAAATAGAGAAGATCTCCTAAGCAAATTGGGACCATAACAGGTAGCAACCAAGGAGAGGTAGGAACAAATCATGACAGAAGGAGATATTTGACTGAGAGGAGCAACAAAGAGGGGGTAAAAACGAAATGGAGATCTTGATAGAGGAAGCCAATGTGGGGTTGGAAAGAGACTGGGTGCTAAGGAAACACCCAAGAACCCACAGGATGTCTCTGAATTGGTCCCCAACCAATAATGTAGTGGTTGCCTAAACAGGATATCCCCTATAATCAAATTAATAACCAACCTAAGTGTCATCAAAGAACCTACATCCAACAATGGATAGAGGTTGAGGCAAAGACACATGGATGAGCACTGGACCAAGTTCCCCTTACAGCTGAAGATTGGGAAAGAAGAGTCTGTATGAACAAGGAGAAAGAGAGTATGAGGAAAAGTCCCACAAAGATCCATGTAGATGGAGCTCTGGGGAGCACACTGAATCAAGAACAGTCCCTGGGGAACCCAAGGGCAAAGAGCTGGGCCCTCCAAGGGTAGGCAACTGTCAATTAGCCTGGGAAGTATGTAGAGCCTGGGAGGTGGGGTGGGATCTGACTGTGTTTCTGTAAATGAGCTAGCACCTGGAACCCATTTCCTGCACAGGAGTGCCTAACCCAGACATGATAATGAGATGAGAAAATTGGACCTGCCGGAAGTGCATGTGCCATGCTGAACTGATCCACCTTGGGAGAGGGATCAGGGAATGGGGTGGGGGGAGGCTAAAGGCAGACTAGGAGGAGTTGGAAACAGGGAAGGATGGGTGAGCAGGGGGATACATGGAAAAAAAGACCTTTCTTATTAATAAGAAGAGATAAATAAAAAATTTTTAAAAAGAAAAGACAAAGACTTTAGAAAGTTATTTTAATATTTAATAATTGGCTATTAAGGTAGAGTCTAATGTTACCACAATAAAGTTTATAGTTGTGAAGAAATAAAAAAATGAGATAATAACTTATTAAAAACCCAAGAAGCCTCAACAATATAGAAAGATCTATGAGAAACTGAGGAAAATTGAAAACTGGAGATTTGGTTTTCCCCAGGGAAAACAACACAGCATAATAATTGGTTGCCTTGTGCCAAATGGTCAGTCTTGAAAACTATATGCAAGAAAATTACATGGACTGAACAGGTTATATTTAGAAATATCTATACATACATATACATGTACACACACATATATTATAGACTTTTGTATTTTACATGCACATATATACATATGTATATGATCTATATATAACTTATATATGTATATGTATACAATCTATATGTGTATATGTATATACTATAACAAATAGTAAAAAATGAGGCCATAAATTTGAAGAAAAATGGTGAGGAGTATATGGGAGAATTTAGGAGGAGAAAAGGGAAAAAAATCAATTCTTTGATTAAGTTATAATCTCAAAATAACAAAAATAACAAAAAAGAAATATGCACTGCAAGCGTCTTGTTATAAAAACCAAGAATGAAGTAGAAGAAAGCAGAGTTGAGCTTCATGAAACAGTTTCTTGATGAAGGTACAAAAGAATGTCACCAAGCCATAGGCACAGAGGGAGAGAGAGATGCCACTAGTCATGAGGATCTGCACAGGCATGCAACTGAAAATGACTCTGTAATCCACTGTGGTGATTTATAGCAGACTTTGGGAAATGGTGTAAAATGAGCCGGGGAAGCTAAGGTGGATTGGTTCTTTCAAATAACTTTTTCCTGCAGGTTTCTAAGCACTGTTGTGCTACTAATTTCCTGATACCTTGAGGTTTGTTTCAGGTTTTCAGGTCTCACTGACTGGATCCGTCTTCCTGACTACCTGCAGCTTTAACTAGCTTATGGGGATTGTAGAGGCATTAGCAGTACTTAAGGTTAAGTTGTCTTGTAAGGCAGTTATTGATTTGCTTCTTAGATGGGTGACTTCTGACTCTGAGTCAAAAAAAAATACACAAAGGTAGAAAAATCACAGTGATTTTAACAAGTGATTCTAGCAGGATGGGTTTACAACTCATCCTTCTCTCTTTTTTTGTGAATTGTTCTCACATTAACTGATTTTGTTAGTGTTGTATTTTAATTCTTTTCCTTAAGACTTACAGCTGTGCATTTCCTGCCCACCCCTATGAAGGGATGACTGCCCAATGTGGAGGAAGGCGTAACTACTGGTAGCCAATGGCTACTCAGGCAGGCAATCTCTGTAGCATTGTTTAATGGCACTGGAGAATATTCATTCTAGAATCCATCTGTTCTTCACCAACTATCCACCAAAGATTATGCTATCTTTCATTTTGAAACAAAAACAAATACAAACACACAAAAAAACTTTTCCTAATGGTTTAGGACTGTCGAAAACATTTTTTGATATCTGGCATTCGAGTAAACATAGTCAATAATGGGTTATAGAGGAAGCTTTCTAGGATGAAGGGGAGGGGCTTCCTTCCTTCCTGCCTGCTTGCTGCTCCTTGCCTGTCCTTCCATACCATCACTGTGATGTCTGCACTACCTCTTTATCCAATTCACCAAGACCACATCATAAGATCAGGTTTCCAGTCTTGTAAGCACCCCTCTCTATTTTTCTAAGTTCTGTGTCACTGTCTAACTTCCTCCCTAATCCTGAAGCCTTGCTGGTTGTTCGCTAATAACTTATGCATTTTTATCATTTATTTTAGATTGTTTCTCTCACAAGTTACTTCCTGAATAATTTTGTACATAGTTAATTCTCTTTTGTGTAGAATGTTTATATAAAATTCTCTTGTGGTTGCACTGTTGTGATTTCTATCACCAGGCTTGACTCTGATGCCCTATCTCTGACAGACATGTAGTGCCTATATACCAGTTTAGTCATTTACAATTAAGGTTGGGACCTTGGCTTTTATCAGAATTATGATAAAGTAGGTTGATGGAGCTGACCAGGGATCTAGGTGACCTAACTACAGATATTCATCTCTTCTCTTTCAAATCTCTCCCTGAGTCTCATGCTACAGCCTCCCCTTCTTTCCTGGATCCCCATCTGCAGAAGCTCATGCAGATCTTCTTCTCCAGACTTCCTTTCCTCCACTCATATCCCTTTATTCCCACCCACAACTTTAGCAAGAATTCTCTAGTATCCTGCAGGTCCCTCTGGTCAGGCAAGGCTAACTTCAGATCTTTACTTTTCCTTGATTTCTTCTGAATCCAAATACTCAATCTTACCTACTCTAGTGTAGATGTCATATTGATGGTCCCTTTTCTTTTCTGTCCTCTATCTCTAGTGGATCATCCGGATCTTCTCCTCCAACCTTCCTCCCTATGTATTCTGTTATCCAAACACCTAACTCTGGCAGGAATTTCCTGACAACCTGCCAGTCACACCTGCTGGAGAAGCAAGTAGGTCATCTAAGGAGGTAACTCAGCTTCAAGAACTTCACTCTTTCCTCTCCTCCAAATCCAAAGCCTTAGTCTTATCCCCAGCTCACTTGCAGACTACCTGCTGTGCCCTTTGTGCATTTTCTGTTCCCATTCCCAGGATACTAGGGAAATCCTAAGGAACACTCTTCTTTTCTGTTACCAATGAACCCCTTAGATCACCTCTTAGCTTACTCCCCTTCCTAAGTATCAACTCCTAATACCTAGAAATATATATTTACCATAAAACTGCAATGGCCACACCTAGCAGATTGCCCAAAGAATTTCCTACCAGTTAGTACATAGCTACCATCCCCTCATAAGAAAGAGTACAATAGAAACCAAGACACAAAACATTCAACCCATGGAGACAAGATATCAACACTTAGAATTGTAATTTTCCCAAGCTGAGATGACTAGAAGCCAGGATAAAAACAGTAACAGCCAAGGCATTATGTCTCTAGTAGAGCCCAGGAAGCCTACCACAGCAGGCCCTGAGTATTACAACATAACTGAAGCTCAAGACAAATATCTTAATATTTTCTTTATGAATATATTTAAGTGGAAGAAAACTGAAAAGACAATTCAAGATATAAACAGAAATAGAATCAATAAGGAATACCTAAACTGAGGGAGATCTAGAAATGAAAAGTTTGGGAACTAGAATAGGAAAACCAGAGGCTAGTCTCAGCAACAGAATATGGGAGATAGAAACAGAACCTCAGTAATTGCATAGGATAAAAGAAATAAACACATCCATCAAAGAAAATGATAAATCCAAAAAGACTCCTGTCACAAAACATCCAAGAAATGTGGGAAACTATTAAAAGAACATCAGGTCAAAGGCACAAATAATATTTTCAGCTAAACCATAGAACAAATTTCCCTTAACCTGAAGAAGGTACAAGAAACATACAGACTTCCAAATAGACAGACCAGAAAAGAAATTCCCCTCAGCACATACTAACCAATAAATTAAATATACAGAAAACAACAATAACAACTACAAAAGATTATTAAAAGCTGCAAGGGAAAAAGGTCATAAAGGCAGATCTATTAGAATAACACCTAACATCTCAATGAAGATTATAAAATCCAGAAGGGTCTAGACAGATGTTCTACAAACACTAAGAGACCACAGATGCTAGTCCAAACTGTTGTACTTATCCAAATTTCTAATTACAATAAATGAAGAAAATAATATATTCCATAATAAAACTAAATTTAAGAAATATTTATTTTCAATTCTTGCCCTACAGATTGTGCTAGAAGGAAAACTCCATTATAAAGAAATAAGCCGCACCTAAAAAACCACAATGAATAAATAACTTCAGAACAGCAAAGCTAAAGAAGGGAAATACACACACACACACACACACACACACACACACACACACACACACACAAATGGATCTAAGAATAAAGGTGGTGTGGTCATTTTATATCTGCAAAATAGACTTCGAATCAGAATGTAATAAGGAGTGATAAGGAAGGACATTGCATGTTTATCAAAGAAAAAATCTACCAGAGATACATTGTAATTCATAACATCTATGTACCAAACAAAAGAGCACTCAAGACTTTAAAAGAAACACTACAACAGCTAAAAATGACCTATTGACACTCACACACTAATGGTTGACCTCAGTACATCACTCTTGCCAATAGACAGGTCATCCAAACAAAGCAAAACAGATAAGTACTGGAGCTAATAGACATTATAAGCCATATAGACCTAACAGATATTTACAGGAAAATTCACCCAAGGACAAAAGAGTATATCCTTATCTCAGCACCTCATGGAACTTTCTCCAAGACTGACCATATATTGGAACACAAACATTCTCAACAGCTACAAAAATTTGAAGTAATAGTATGCATCCTAACTGATCACCACAGATTATAGCTAAATGTCAACAACAAGAACATCAGAAAAGCATAGAAACTCACGGAAATTAAACAACTCTCTACTATATGAAAAATGGTTCAAGACATAAGTTAAAAAAACAAAGACTTATGGAACTGAGTGAAAATAAATATACAACATATCCAAACTTAAGAAATGCAAAGAAGGTGGATCTAAGAGGCAAGTTTATAGCATGTCTGTATATTAAAAACATTGGAGATAACTTATACTAGCAACTTAATAGCATAAATAAAAGCTCTAGAAAAAGAAGAAATCATTTCTAAAAGCAGATGGTAAGAAATAATCAAACTTAGGGCCAAAATAAATAAAATAGAAACAAACAAAAATACAAAATAATAATGAAACAAAAATTTGGTTTGAGAGAAATCAATAACATTGACAAACCCTTATGCAAACTAACTAAAGATGTTTAGAGAGGAACCAAATTAATAGATACAGAAATGAAAGGGGGGCATAACCATAGATACCATGAAAGTTTAGAAAGTCATAAAGATACACTTTAAAACTATGTAATCCACCAAACTGGAAAACTTAAAACAACTGCATAATTTTCTTGATAACTATCACCAACATAAAATCAACATCAAATAAGCAATTTAAACCTCAGTAATATAAAAGCACAACTGTGGTTGCTATGTTAAAAAAAATCTACCATCACCCACCCCTCCAAAAAAAGCCCAGGGTCACAGGGTTTTAGCACAGAATTCTACCAGACTTTCAAAGAAGAGTTAATATCAATATCTTCAACAAAATATAAACAGAGAGAACATGGTACAATTTGTTTGACCTTGCCACAGTTATCCTGATACCCGAACCACACAAAGGCTCAACAAAGAAAATTACAGACCAATTTTCCTTACAAAAAATAGTTGCAAAACTTATCTATCAATAAAATATTAAATTCCAAAATACATCAGAAAGAGATAATACACCATGATCAAGTAGGCTTTATCCCAGAGATGCAGGTATGGTTTAATATATGTACACAAATACATTTAATTCACCATAAAAATAAACTGCTGACAAAAATCACATAATCATCTTATTAGATGCAGAAAAAAAAATTTTGACAAAATCCAATACCCCTTCATTGATAAAAGTCCAGGTAACAGAAGGGATACTTGGGACATATCTCAATAAATTCATTTTACAGAAGACCCATAGGCATCTTCAACTTAAATGGAAAAAAAAAAGCCTCAAACCAATTTTTCTAAAATCAGGAACAAGATAAAGCTGCCCACTCTTTTCATACATAGTCAATAAACAGTAGAAAGCTTGGTTAAAACAACAAAACAAATTGGAGGAGATCAAGGGGATACTGACTGGAAAGGAAAAGCTAAATGTATTTTATTTGCAGATGATATTAGAGTATATATATGTATATATATGACCATAAATATTCCACTGAGAAACTCCTACAGCTAATAAACATTGTTTTATCAAAGTAGTTGGATACAAAATTAACTCAAAAACAAGTAGCCTTTCCACATATAGATGACAAATGAACTGAGAAAGGAGAGAAACACCTTTCATAATAGCCTCAATAATAATAAAAATATCTTTGGAAAACTCTAAGCAAGCAAGTAAAAACTTGATAAAAACTTTAAGACATCAAAGAAAGAAATTTAAGAAGATATGAGAATATGCAAAGATCACCCATGCTCATTGATTTTTAGGATTAACTTAGCAAAAATGACTGTCCAAGCAAGAGCATCTTACAGATGCAATACTAGAAAACTCTTAACATTTTTTTTCAAAGAACTTGAGAGGAAAATTTTCAGCTTCCAATGGAAACAACAAAAAGGAAGGATAATTAAAGCAATCCTAAACAATAAAAGAATAATGTAATTGAATTGAAGACCCACACTTAAATACATACACCATGGATATATGGTTTTTGATGAAGAAAATGGAAATGCATATTGCAAAAAAGATGTCAACAAATAGTGCTGATCTTACTGGATGGCTACATGTAGAAGAATGCAAATATATCCATACTTAGTAGCCTGCACAAACTCAACTCCAAATGGATCCAAGACATCAACATAAAATCAGATACACTAAACTTGATAGAACAGGATGTAGACAATAGCCTTGAACTCATTGGAACAGGAAAAGACTTTCTAAATAAAGCAACATTAGTACAGATACTGAGGTCAACAATTAGTAAACAAGATCTCATGAAACTGAAAAGCTTCTGTAAGGCATGAGACCCTGTCAATAGGACAAAATAATAGCCTGTGGGAAGATTTCTACAACTCTATCTAAACATATATAACTTCTGTCTAAACATAAAAATCTCAGAAAAGGAAACTCGAATGGCTGATTAACAATGTTCAACATTCTTGGATACCAAGTAAATGAAAATAAAAGTTATTTTGAAGTTTCATCATACAACAGTAAGAACAGCCAAGATCAGTAACAAAGATGGTAGCCCATGCTGACAGGAGAACTCTCCTCTATTGCTGGTGGGAGTGCAACCATGTACAGACACGATGGAAATCAATGGTAGTTCCTCAGAAAGTTGAGAATTTATCTACCTCAAGATCTATCTATACTACCTTTGGGCATATACCCCAAATATCTTTAATCCTTGTACAAAAATGCTTGCTCAACCATGTATGTCTATTGCTGTTCTTTTAATAATAGCCAGAAATTGGAAACAATCTAGACGTTCCTCCAAAGAAGAATAAAGAAAATGTGGTACATTTACACAATGGAATATTACTCAGCTCTTAGAGTAAAATCATAAAATTCACAGGTAAATAAAAAATTTTTAAAAAAGATATGAGTGAGGTATCCCAGACCCAGAAAGAAAAATATTGTATATATTTGCTTATATAATAATGTTAGCTGTAAAGTCAATGATAACTTAATAGAGTAAGGTACTGGTGGTAGCAGCTAAATCTCATTAATAAAGGGAAGTAGAATAGATAGCTATGGATAGATGAGGGGACTGGAATGTGAGAATCAAGTGGAGAGACCAGGGAAGAGGGGGATGATGGAGCACTATGTGGGGGAGACACAAATTTGTGGGATAGTATAAAAACCTAATACAGTAGAAGCTTCATTAAATATATAGCTATGTGAAGGCAATCTAAGTGAAATAGTGAGGGAGACAGGTTCCCAACTGGACAATGCTTATCCACAAATGAAGCTTCCAGTACTGAAACTGGGTTACATCTAATCAAGTTGTTGGTCCAATATGTCCCATGGGAACCCCTAAGCAATTCAGACTGTTTTCAAGACCATAAATTGCTCTCCACAACCTGATGGCAAAACCCTGTTGCTGAAGACAACACCTGCATAACGCATTGTACATGCAGAAGTCAAGCTGGTACCTACAGAGAGCCTCTGTATCTCTATGTCCTAGTGTATTTGATGCAGGAATATATAAAATAAATAAATAAACACCATGCCATCTACAAACCCTTTGATTTATAATGATGCACTGTATGTAAGATATGGGTATTGGTGATATAAAGCTATGGGAGTAATCAACTACTATCTGATTTAACTTAAGGCCAACCCCACCAGGTAGAATCCATATCCAACACTGCTTGAGTGAGCAAGGACCTAGGGGAAATCAAATATTATTGTTCTAACAATAGTACTTAAGTAAGTAAATAAATAAAGCAAGCAAGTAAGTAAATAAATGAGCAACAAGATAATTCCTAATGATATTCTGCTATATTTATGTAACAATGACTTGCTCAGCCATCATCAGAGAAGTTTCCTACTTCAGGATATGGCAACAAATTATGACCAACAGCCAAACATTATGCAGAGAATAAAAGATCTTAGAATACTCAGCCCTAAATGAGATCTCTCAACAAAATCCCTCCTGCCATGGCTCAAAGTACCTCAGGGAAGAGGAGAGAGATAGAATGTAAGAAACAAAGAATTCAGGACACCAAGAATACAGGACCTATAAATCAACAAGATCAACATAAATATTAACTCACAAAGACTGAGGCAGACTGTTCCAAGCATTCACAGTTCTGTACCAGATGGGATCCTAGATCTGAAAGGAGACACAGAAACATACACTTAGCCCTAGCCCCAAAGCAATCTCCTATTGATAACCACTTGCAAATAAAATTTTTTTCCCCAGGGGAGTCTCCTTGGGGGAAAAACTTCTCTTAATGGTAGGCTGAATGCCCCCACAGCATATAGCCAATAGAAAATAAACTCAAGTGTGGTAATATGCTCCATATTTAATAAAACCTGGAATATCAAGAGATCAACCCACAGTCAAAAACTAGGCAAAGGTAGATCAGGGAGTTTTGGATTTCTGTGAATACAAAGCCAAATAGCTAGTCTTCAATGGCAGTGGCAAATCACATAGATCAGTGAGTTCTGGATTGAGTACAAGGCCAAACAGCTGGGCTTCAATGGCACAAAACTTTAATCCCAGCACAGGGCAAGCCAGCAGTGGTGGTGACCTGTGTCTTTAATCCCATAACTCCAGAGAAAGAGATCTTTCTGTGTTTCTTTGAGTTCAAGGCTGACTACCAGATAGAGTAGCTCATGCCTTTAATCTTAACCTGGATGGGATACAGCTGGGCAAGAAGGATATTTAAACCACACTTAGGAAAACAGTAGCAATTTAGAAGCAACCAGGAACAAGGCTGAGGAAGCTGGAAGATCGCTGGGTGAGATTTGATTGTGGTGTTTCAGCTTTTCCTTAATATCTGGCTCTGGGTCTCTTTCCTCTGTGTTTCCTGGAAGCTCTAGGAATTTTCCCTGTATTCTTGATCTCTCCAGGACTTTTATCATAAAGGAATGTTGGATTTTCTCAAAGGCTTTTTCAGTATCTAAGGATAGGATTATGTGCTTTTTTTTGTTGTTGTATTCTGTTTGCCAGACTTTTGTTGAGAATTTTAGCATCAATATTCATGAGGGCAATTGGTCTGTAATTCTCCTTTTTTGTTGCATCTTTGAGTGGCTTGGGTATTAGGTTAATTGTGGCCTCATAAAAAGAGTTTAGCAATATTCCTTCAATTTCCACTGTGTGAAACTGTTTGAGGAGTATTAGTAATAGCTCATCTTTGAATGTTTGATAGAACTCTGCACTGAAACCATCTGGACCTGGGCATTTTTTACTTGGGAGGCTTTTAATGACAACTTCAATTTCCTTGAGGGTTATAGGTCTGCTTAGGTATTTAATGTGATCTTGATTTAATTTTGGTAAATGGTACCTGTCCAAAAAGCTGTCCATTTCTTCTAGGTTTTCCATTTTTGTGGAGTATAGATTTTCAAAATATGACCTGCTAATTCTCTGGATTTTCTGGGGGTCTGTTGTTATTTTCATTTCTGATTTTGTTGATTTGGATACTCTCTGCTTTTTAGTTAGTTGGGATAAAGGTTTATCTATCTTGTTGACTTTCTCAAAGACTCAACCCTTTGATTCCTTGTTTCTTTGTATTGTACTTTTTGTTTCAATTGTGTTGATTTCAGCTCTAAGTTTGATTACTTCCTGCCATCTACTCCTTCTAGATGAGTTTGCTTCTAATTGTTCTAAGACTTTCAGCTGTGCTGATAGTTCTCTAGTTTGAGATTTCTCTAGATTTTTCATATAGGCAACTAGTGCTATGAATTTTCCTTTCAAGACTTCCTTCATTGTGTCCCATGAGTTTGGGAATATTGTGGATTCATTTTTGTTAAATTCTAGGAAGTCTTTGATTTCTTTCTTAATTTTTTCCTTGACCATCGTTCAGTTGAATGATGTTTAGTTACCATAAGATGATAGACTTTCTGTGATTTTTGATATTGTTGAACTATAACTTTAGGCCCTGGTGGTCTGATACAAGGGACTATTTCCACTTTTTTGTACCTATTGATATTTGCTTTATGACCAGTTATGCGGTCAATTTTAGGGAAAGTTTCATGTGGTGCTGAGAAATATGTATATTCCTTTGAGTTTGGGTAGAAGCTTCGGTAAATATATATTAAATCCATTTGCATCATAACCTCTGTTAGACTCCTTATTTCTCCATTGAGTCTCTGTCTGGTTGAACTATCCAAGGGTGAAAGTAGGGTATTGAGGTCTCCTACTACTGTTAGGGTATGAGAGTTGATGTGGGTTTTGAGCTTTAGTATTGTTTCTTTTACATAGATAGGTGCCCTTATATTAGGGGCATAAATATTCAGGATTGAAATCTCATCTTGACCAATTTTTCCTAAGATGAATAAGTAATGTCCATCCTGGTCTCTTTTAATTGATTTTAGTTTAATGTCTACTTTGTTCAATATTAGGATGGCAACCCCAGCTTGTTTCTTAGGACCATTTCCTTGGAAAATCTTTCCCCAACCCTTTACTTTGAGTCTGTGTTTGTCTTTAAGGATGAAATGTGTTTCTTGTATGCAGCAGAAGGATGGCTTCTGTTTTTGTATCCATCTTGTTAGTGTATGTCTTTTTATAGGTGAATTGAGTCCATTGATATCAAGGGATATTAGTGACCACTGATTGATATTTCCTGCTATTTTTGGTGGTAGCTTCTTTGTATTTCCTTTCTCTGACCTATTCTTCTTTGGCATTATTGATTGTTTGTGGTTTCATGGGTGTATCTGGGATCCTTAGGTTGGAGTTTTTCCTCTAATGCTTTCTGGAGCTCTGGATTGGTAGATAGGTATTGTTTCAGTCTGACTTTGTCTTGAAATATCTTGTTTATTCCATCTATGGTGATAGATATTTTTGGTGGGTATAGTATGATAGGTTGGCAGCCTTGCTCTTTTATTGTCTGTATAACTTCTTACCAAGATCTTTTTGCTTTCATTGTTTCCATTAAATAGTCAGGTGTTATTATGATGGGTCTGCCTTTATAAGTAAGTTGGCCCTTTTCTTTTGCAGCTCTTGAAATTATAATGTGGCATGCTGACATTTTGGGGGGGTCATATCTATTTGGTGTTCTTTAAACTTCTTGTATCTTTATAGACATTTTCTTCTTTAAGTTGGGAAAGTTTCCTTCTATGATTTTATTGAATACATTATCTGTGCCTTTGAGCTGGAATTCTTCTCCTTCTTCTATTCCTATTATTCTCAGGTTAGGTCTTTTTTGGTGTCCCAGATGGTCTGAAAGTTTTGTTTTATGACATTTTGGTTTTAGTGTTGTTTTTGACTAATGTATCTATTTCCACTATTGAGACATCCACTCCAGAGATTCTCTCTTTCATCTCTTGGATTCTGTTTGTTATGTGTCGGTAGTTCCAACTCCTTTCTTCAGGATTTCTATTTCCACCTTTGCCTCATTTTGTGCCTTTTTTATTGCTTCTATTTCACTTTTTGGTTCCTGGAATATTTCTTTCATTTTTTGCTTTTCCTTTTCTTGGTTTTTTTCCAAGGATTTGTTCATCTCTTCCAATTTTTTGTTTCTATCTTCTTCTATTTCTTTAAGGGAATTTTTTTATATCCTCTTTGAAGGCTTCAATAATCTTCATAAAGGAGTTTTTGATGTTGTTTCCTTGTGTTTCTTCTTCATTGCTCTGTTCAGGTCAAGTAATTGTAGAACCATCAGTTTCTTCTGGTGTTGCTTGGTGTTCTTTATATTGCTATTTGTATTCTTGCTCTGGTGTCTGCCCATGGCTTCAGTGGTTCACAATTAGTCAGCTCCTAGTCAGTTGTGGCTAGAGTGATTGTGTGACTCCAGTCAGCTCTTAGCAAGGGGTCTGTTCGATCTTTGACTCTGTTCTGGACAGGGGTCTGCATTTCCAAGGCCATTGGTCCTTTTCTAATGATGCAGTTCATCCTGGAGGCGGGGCCCATCCGGGCAAGTCCTAGAGCCTTTTGATGGGACAAGTCTGAGATCAGACCCTTGGGTGAACGAGCCCAATCCCAGAGAGGAATTCTCTGGACTGTGGCCCAGGGGTGAGGATATGCTCACCTTTGACTCTGCTCTGGATGGGGATGGAGCCAGTTTAGCATTTCTATGCAATTCCTGAGTATGCAAGAGTGAGTCTCTGCCACTCTTCCTGTTTCATGTGCATTTTCTTGGGCTCTTTTTTCTTCTGTTTGTTTCCTTTGTTCTATTCTTTTGTATTAGTTTTTGTTGTATTATTATATTATATTTTATTTTATTATTATCCCTCACAAGTCTGTCTTTTGTTTTCTAATGAGAGACATAAATGGAAAGAAAGCTGGAGAATCAAAGGGAGAAAACCATCCTTGGGATATATTATTTGAGAAAAAAATGCTATTTTCAATAAGAGGAAAAAAAAGTAGGTTGGTGAAAAATCCCATGCAAGGCTCCTTTCTATTGCTTATTTTCAATGTAGGCATTAGATTCAGCTGTTTCCTGCTGGGTAGCTTCCAATTTACTCTCCTTTTCTGTTGGGGAAAATGTTTTTGCATTCTCACATTGCTTATGCTGATTTCTGAGATCTTTCTTGAATATAGCTCAGAATAAGACTGCATTAATATCCTAATAATTCAAATATATTCTATATGTATTATTATATTTTTATTTGATATCATTAAAATGGATATACTTGTCAGAAGTTATTTGATAACATACAGTTTTAAACCTGAAAATTATAGCTAAACTGAAAAACACCACTATTAACCAATGCTGTCGGGTATAACAAATTTACAGCCTCCCCCAAAATAATACAGGGAGAACTATTTAATGCACAAGTAAAAATAACATGAGATATTGAAATGTATTCTGAATTTTATTAATTTGTGTGTTTCTGTTGAATATATATACTAAAGGTTGGCTGTGTTCTAGCGATTCCTCTTTATTCTAGAAATGATTTTTTTTTCTCACATCTACTTCTTATTCAATTATTTGCCTCTTTAAGATGGCATTAAGGGTGTTTTTCTTTTTCTCCTAAAAAAATAAATGAAACCAACTGAAATTAGGGAATATAACAAAGCAAGGGGAAATGATACAACCAGCCAAGAGCAAAGGCCAAGAGGACAGGGGAGTGTGCCTGAACTCCAGATGCACAAAGGTGGTGATTCACTAGCATAGGCTTTGTTGAGAGGATGTTCTCCTGGCACATATCTATGAGCACTTACATTAGAAAAGAAGAAAAAGAATAAACAAATAATCATGTAGCCCATGATCCACACAGCCTCACCTACCTTCTGGAAACATTATTTTTAATATGCAAGATAAATGCCTAATTGGCATGTTAAGATACATCAAATATAGTTTTTTGAACAGAGTATCACAGTGGGTCTAGGATCAGACATCAGGAAGCTGTCAGAGGGAGTGTGCAGAAAGAGATGAGAAAAAGATGCATTGGAAAGACACAGCATGTGAGAAGGTCTGGAGAACTGTGTAACTTTAAAGTAGACTGAAATTGACCAATTGAAGATGGTTTGACTCCTAGTGGTGGAGCTAAGGATAAGCAAGACCCAGGGGACATTTGTGTAGTCTTTTTGAACAGCTTGCTCTGAGATGATTAGGGTCCACCAAAGAACTCCAGGCTACAAGGAAATGTGATTCTTGAGATTTGCACTGCAGTCATGCTCTGAAGACTATATAAGTAAGAAAGACTGAATAATGAAGACTGAGTAATGAGACAATTTAGAGAATTATCTGATTAAGCTCTCAGAAAATCAGCTATCTCACTAATCTTATGACGTTTCACACTCTTATTGTATTGAATTATGATTTTTTATATTTGTTTAAAGTAAATGTGATGTAGACTTTTGTACTATAAAGTGCAGTGGCTGAGTCCAGATATTGTTGAATGGCTACTACTTAGCATCATGATTGGTTTTCAATCAGTGTAAATATTAATTAAAGATATGTAAAGAGACCCAAAGAGTACAGTAAAGGAATGGACTTGGGTTATTTAACAATTACTAGAAGAACTGCTTGGTTCTGAGACTAGTTTCATCACAGCATTTCTGGGCAAAATGGGTAATTGGAGAACTTATACAAAGATAAGGAAAAGTAGGACACTACAGAGGTCTGGAAGAAGTATTCTCACCTTTGCAACTCAGGCTTCATTTTCCATCTCAGCCATGCATAAAGCCTTGGTGACATAGAGCAACAGCTACTCTGGTAATAAAGCTGAAGATTTCACTTTCTGCTTTGTTACAGGCACAAAGAAAGAGCTTTCATGGAGAATTCCTTTTACCTACGCTAACTTTGCCAATAAAATATCAGTGTCTCAATATTTATTGATCAAACTGTCACTGGACTCCTGATAAAATAATATCTGTTGTGTCACTTAACTGCTTCATCTTCTCTTTAATTATTCAGGGTATCTGACATCTCTCTTAGAATTTCAACCAACCACCAACTGGCCAACCAACCATCAACCAACCAACCAACCACTAACCACCAACCAACCAATCAATCAACCAACCAACCAGTTATCCAACCACCAACCACCAACCATCAACCACCAACCAACCAACTCACTTTATTAAAATTCTTCCCCTCAATTTCCTAATAAACGTTCATGCTGCCATTTTTCATTGATGGAGAAATTCTTAACCTGCTTTTCAGAAACCTACTGGAGAGTATTCCTTTCACTGTGAGTTGTTACTGTTTCCATGAGACAACAAATATAAACTCTTTTAGTCAGCCAAAGGTTATAGAGCAAAGAACAAGATACATTGTACCACTCACATATAATCTAGAGAAAATGCAAATTTGAAGTTCAGATATTTCATTCTAAAAAAAAACTATTTATTAGTATAAACATCATTAAAGTAACTGTTTTTTGCTGTGAGCTATCCAACTTGAGTCAACTTTGCAAAAATAATACAGCTTTATTGCATTCACTTGTATGTCATTCATGCAAACCCACAAAGGACAGTTGCTTAATGTATAAGATGGAAAAAAATCCAGATGCTATATCTTGCTTAGAATTTAGTTATGAGTTTTAAAAATAATTTCAGAATTAGTAGCCATCAGCTCAAATTAACTGCTGTAAATATAGCAATGTTATATTCTCACATGATATATATAATGTCACATGGTAAACAAAATCACACGTGTGCTCTCACATCCCAAGACATATTTCCTGCAAAAACTTGGCAGTTTCCCCCTTGTGACTAAGGTACTAGTTTCTTGCAATGCTCATTTGCATTTGGGATGTTACTTTTCTCATTTTACTCAGTTTTAAAAAAGATTTATTGCATTTTCAATTCTTATTCTTTCTCTCTCTCTTCTCTCTCTCTCTCTCTCTCTCTCTCTCTCTCTCTCTCTCTCTGTTTATGTGTGTGTGTGTGTGCATGTGTGTGCGTGTGTGTGTGTGTGTGTGTGTGTGTGTGTGTGTGTGTGTTTGCGCACAGGTGTCAGAGAGGTCAATGTTGTTGCATCTCCTGGACTTAAGGTTACAGCATGTTATGTTGTGAGCTGCTCCAGTTGAATGCTAGGAACCAACCTGAGTCCTATGAAAAACTAGAACACTCCTAAATTCTGAACAAACCCTTTATCCCTTTGCTCATTTTTTATGGCCTTCCATCACTTGACTTACAAAATGCACCATTTTATGTTTCTCTGACTGCCATCAGTCTCAGAGATGACTCATCCTCTTATAATGATGCATTTTGAAAGAACAAACTCACTTAAAAGCCATCCCAACTCATTACCCCATTCTCCTAGACATTAGAAATACTTTATAAATATAAATAAAATTACATACTATTAATAGAAATGTATGACACTCAGTACATTGAAAAACTTTTCCAGCCTTCAATTATGTCCAGCTAAAAACTGGGAGAAGGAGAGAGAGAGAGAGAGAGAGAGAGAGAGAGAGAGAGAGAGAAATTTGTCAGAAAAGTCAAGTTACATAGCAATTCAAAATCTCAGGTTTCCAAAAACCAATGTGGATGGAGGAAACGAGGCTAATAACTGTGGCATGAATTACAAACACATATTTCACAAGACTTCTTTTAACCATGCTGGTGTTCCCACCTCCTAAATGGTGTTTCAAAAGACCTAAAATTATAAATGTGTTTAGAGACCATCTCTACGGATACATGAAGGTATTTACAATGGGAATCTGGTACTCTTGGCCACTAGAACACAATCTATCATCCTAAACATTAATTCCTAGATGCAGCATCCTTCGGGGGAGAAAAGGCATCTCTGTGCAAATGTCAGAAAGGTTGATAGGCTTCAGTGCTGTCTACCTTAAAGCATAAAAGTGTTTACCTTAAGAAAAAATTAATTAAACTGTCAAATGTGTCCTCTCAGACTGCACCTACATAATAGATTCTGGTTAAATAATATATTGCTTTCCAGAAGTGCCTAATGTCATTTTTCTGCCAGTTTTAAGGGATCACAATTGGTGGTTCACAATTAGATGCTCAGGCATTGGAGTGTTATTTACAGTACTTACAAGGTAGTGTGAGAACTAATTTTCAGTATTTAATAAGTCATTATTATTATTTTAAAAATTACCCAATGCCAGATAAAAGAAGCTTTGCAATTTCTGGTCCAAGCTAATCTTTCTTGTGATTGTCCCATCCATTTGACCAATGACTGACAGACTGCTGGTCATCATTATCCCCAAGTGAAACTTGCTTTTTTTAAACTTTTGTATACTACACTTCATTATAAGGAAAGACTCTCTCAATGAGCAGCATACAGTTCAGTCCTTTGAGTTCTCCATCATAACTACCCCTCTTGTTTTCCTGTAGTACTTTGGATCTGCAGAGCATTAATTCTTTTTTCATCCTCCATTCTGTGACATTTTATAGAATTCTTTTTCATAGCATTTATGTCAAATTTTAACTGTTTATGGATTTCCCTTCCCTACTAGCCACTGGGTTCCTGGGGAACAGACACAGACACTGCTTGATTCATTTTTATGTGCCCAGCAACAGGGAGAGCCCCCAAAACATGTAGGCTCAATAAATGTTTGTAATATTGAATCAACTCTTCTAGGGGGCATATTGGCTTAAAAGCACACCAAGGGAGACATTACTAATACTAGTCTTTCTGGGGGCAGAATGTTATTAATTTTTATTTCAGAGGAGAATGTCGAAAGTGCTTGAGGATACAAAAGGTAAGAAAAACACACAACATAATTTATGTAATTTTCTTTCAATAGGCATTTCCAGTTTTAGAGCTTAATTATGTAATTCAAGGGAAAACCTTTTTTTTCTTTCTTTTAATTTTACCACTGATGTAGCAATTGGCCAGCAGAGGGAGAAAATATAATACCAAACACAAGCAGTGAGGTTTAGCTCTTTCTATAATGTGATTTCTTTCGTTTTAAATTATAGATCAGAAAAAAACTATAGATTAGAATATGTATGATCTGATTCAAGATTATAGAGTTAATTCAAATCATCTCTTCTGACCCCCTAAAATTTGAAGTCATAGCCTTATTTTCACTTAGCTCAAAAGAACTTAGAGTTGTATTTTGCATGAGAGTCAGTAAGCTCTCATCTGAAATTAATGGAAAATTATCCCTTTAAGAAAGAGCTGCAATTTCTACATGCTCCCTCTTTCTCTCATAGCCCACCAGTGAAATGAAATGGGATATGTAGGCATTGAGTGTTTTGTTGTATGAGTTTAAAGGCTCTTAGCCAAAATTTGATGGTTCCAAATACAATTTTTCCCCTGCAAAGCAAAATGTGCCTATATGATTAAAGGAGTGGGTAAGTAGGTAAATTGTTGTATTAGTATTAAATATTTTATGCTTATGTGTATGCATCAATGTTTAATTTGATAAAGTAATACTGTTTCCCTCATTAATTCAAAATGCATATATAAATAACATAAAATTCATATTAATAAAATAAATGAGATCAGGCTGATGACACATATGTAAACTTGACTTTTTATAACAGAACTAACAGAATTCATTAATTCATGCCAAATAAAATTAGATAATTGTAGCAATGGGGTGCCTAAATGTTTTTAAAGCCATTGCAATGCTCTAATGTAGAACAAAAACCTTTAATAAAAAACAATTATGTGATAAAATTTATGAGAAATGAACTCAAATCTCACTATTTGGGGTGTTCTTTTGGTTTTTCTTTGTTTGCTTGAAAACAAACTTTCAGTATGTAGCCCAGGCTAGCTTCAAACTTGGGAACCTCATGCTGCTGCAGTGAAGATATAGGAATGTACTACTATGCCTGGCTGTTTCTTTCATTCTTAAATGACTGCCACTCTTTCAGACTGTGTCTTATTCTAGGCTGTCCCTCCTCAAAACATATTCCATACTTCATCCAGTGTTATAATCCTTTAATAATTTCTGAATTTGGTGCCTGTAAATATTTTATTTGTAGATTTAATTCAACTATAAGAAATATTAAAAAGAAATAACAAAATACACCCAGTTTCTCCCCACAGTAACACTACAGGGTGATAGCACAACCAGCTTATAAGCATTGACAATGCCAGTGAGTATGTCCATGACCATTGATCTCCATGATTCTGCCTGCAATATTCAGTCCATCCTCACTATATTCCTGCAACCCTAATCTTATTTCTTTGTCTATAATTTTGTTACTCAATTTTTGTCCATTTATTTATTTTGTGTGAGAATGTATTGATGTGAGATTGTTCACAAGAGTCATAAAACAATGGGGAGGACAGAGGATAACTTAAGGAAGTTGGTTTTTCCTGCCTGTTTAGTGGTCTAGGGGACTGTACTGAGGTCACCAGACTTGCTGGAAAGCACCTTTAATCACTGATTCAGTTTATTAGCCCAGGGGTTCTATATAAATTAAACAATTCCCTAAGTAAGCTTTGAGCACTGTGGTTTTTTCACATGGTTCACTGGTGATTGGATGAATTAAAAGTCCCTCTTGCCCAAAATGAAGTGCCAGTTTATTTAACTAGTGCTTAATGAAGAAAAATTGCATTGTTTGTGCTAATTGGCCATTACGATTAAGATTCTATAATATTCACATGAGCTTCTATAATATTACATTTCTGTGTGTCTCTGTTTTTATTTCACTGGAATAAATACGTAAAAGTATAAGTGCTGTATCATATGGTTGATGTTGGTTTAGTTGTAAAAATGATGTTGCACATTTCCAGAATAGCTGGGCCATTTTATAGTCCTACAGCAATGAGTGATTCAATTTCTCTGCATCTTTACTGGCATTTGGTGTTACTACTTTTTATGTTAGCCATCTTAATATATGTTTCATGATCTCGTCATGGTTTTAATCTGCACTTTCCTAATGACTGGTGATGATGAACATCTATCTGTGTGTCCATCACTACTTGAACTCTTTCTTTCGTAAAATGATTCCTCATTAGGTTTTCCCCAAATGATTTCAAAGTTTTTTTGTCTTTTGTTATTGACTATTTACAGTTCATTACATATTCTACTTGCAAACTGAGTTGGCTATGAGGGCTGCAGTGTTTTCTCTTTCTCTGTAGCTTATGTTTTCATTTATAAACAAAGTCTTTCAAAGACAATATTTAAGACTTTCATATTATTTCAAACTTATTGTTTTCCCTATATGGAATGCACTTTCAGTGGGAACTTCTAGAAGTTTTCTAAAACACTTCAATAATTTTCTATTATATGGTTTTAATTATTATATATAAAAATTAAAAATAGTTTTATGATTTGATTCAAGTCTATGACCTACCTTGATATAATTTTTGATAGAGTATGGGTCTCACTTGAGTTTCTCCTCCTCCTGACCCTCATCTTCACCCTTCCATTCTCCTCCTCGCCCCTCTTCTTCTCTTCCCCTCTATTTTTCTACAATAGGATGCTAATTGGGTTTAGCCCAATTTTTGAAAGAACCTCTTTCCACTTTCAGATTGTATCTACAATACAAAAAAAAAAGTAGATCCTAAGCTGTTCAGTGGTTGTGGTTTGCAGCCTGGGCATGCTTGGCTTTTTTCTTGTTTGTTTGTTTAGAGACCACTAATGAGTGAGTACATCCCCTGCTTATCTTTCTGAGTTTGTGATACCTCGCTCAGGAGGATATTCTTCAAATCCATCCATTTGCCTGTGAATTTTAGGATATCGTTTTTTCTTACTGCTGAGTACTATTCCATTGTGTAGATGTACCACAGTTTGTTAATCCATTCTTCAGTTGAGGGACATCTAGGTTGTTTCCAGTTTCTTGCTATTACAAATAATGCTGCTATTAACATAGTTGAGCTAATACCTTTGGAGTGTAAATGTGCCCCTTTAGGGTATACACCCAGAAGTGGTATTGCTGGGTCCATGGGGAGATTGATTCTCAATTTTCTGAGAAACCGCCATATTGCTTGGGATCAGAAACACCCTGAACTGACCCTTCGTATCCCACTCCAACTACAGGAACACCTGACTCACTCTTGAGGGAGGGGGGACAAAACTGGATTTGCTAGGAGTGGAGACTGATCTAAGCATTATTGGGTCAGTGGGACCATAGGACTGTCTGTTCCCTGCCCAGGGAGGAGATGGGGAGTTGTGGAGAAGAAAAAATGACCTGATATGGCGGGAGGGGGAAGGGAACTTGAATAAGGATATACAGGGATGAAAAAGAAAAAATTCAGAAGGAAAGCTGAACACAAAGTAAATATATGTGTAGTAATCTTTTAATAATAATTTGCACTATCACCCTTGATAAGTCATACTTATGATTTTTATCTTCTTCATAGTTATTGTTAACTTATCAGCATTTTAAATTCATTTTACTGTTTTTCTTGATAAATACAAAATAAATAAAGAAGGAAAAAAAAAAGTAGGTCCTAAGGTTATAACACATTTGTGGCACAGACTCCCTACAATGTGTGAGACCCTGGTTTCAGACCCTAAATTTAAGCTGGCTGAGCAAGAGTTAGGAATTATCATCAAAAGTGTAATCCCATTTTCTCATTTTAATAACAAAGTTAATATAATAGTACTTTAGTTATATATTCCCCAACTATTTTTACCTTGTTGTCTCATTCCATTGCTGCTACACTATCCTCACCATAACTCGGTTTTTCTTGTTTTCAATAGATTTGCTGTTGTTGTTTTATATTTATTCACTTATTTAGACAGGCTCTCACTTAGTATTTCTTAATGACACTGAGCCCATCATGATGCCCAGGCTGGCTCTCACAACCAAGGCAATTCTCTTACTTTAGTGTTCTGTATGCTGGGATTACAAATATGATAAACACTATACCTAAATAAATTTTCTTATGTTTACAGAGAGTAATTTTTATCACCCCCATGAATGACATTCAAGAAGTATCTGTAGATGTTTAATTATTCAACTTGAAAATTTTCAAAGCTATAACACAAACTCATCTCCCATAACAGTGATTATTCTTATCTATCTATAAATTATCTATCTATCTATACATCCATATCCATATATATATTTAATATAAGATTTTTCATTTCTACATGACTTGTTAGTTGGTGGTTGATGACAGATTATATATCTGTGTAATAATATAGTATAAAATTATACATAATATATGTATAATTTTATATAGTATGTGTTTGATTCTATATATAGTATATACAGTATATAAGTTTACTAGTGGATTTTCCTGACATGCAGAAAATATTTTAATTACATTATATTGTTTATTATCTTGGCAAAATTGTAAGCTTAAGCTACACACTAAAAGCTCAACATTTTTTAGCTCAAGCCCACATGCATGCCAGGGTGTCTCTGTACCATGGCTCATGTGAGAGATACAACTCGGAAGCTGCTTTTGGCTCCATTTCTATGCTCCAGAACCATTTTCAAGCTTTCTCCAGCTTTATGTCAGTGTGTACAATCCTTGTTGGTGTGATATTTGTAATAATGTTTCTACGCATATTTGTGCCACTCACAAACACTCTTTGGCGGCCTAACGTAGACTCTGCACTATTGTAAAGCCAAATTTTACTAAGAACATTTAAAAATGTTATACTGTAGATTCTGTGTTGATTTTTCTTTGTGTTAATAAGGATTCACTGGTGTTGCAAGAGTGGAGCAGGGAATATAAAGTCTAGTATAGTGATGGCAGAAAAACTTCCCTTTATTTTATTTATTTATTTATTTATTCATTTATTTATTTATTTTTCTTACCAATACCAACTTGACACCTTTTGTAATAGTATACCAGTTGCTACAATAGTCAGATCAAGACACATTTTTTTATAATTGTCATTACATTAATCTCATCTAAATTAATTGTTCTTATATTTAAATGCTCTATTTTAAAACAGCCTATCATATTTTCTTTTTTTATATAATGAAAAAGTCATATTTTTTATCCATGTATCCCCTTGTTCAGACTCCCTTCCCCCTCTCACCCCTCCCAGTCACTCACTCTTCTCTCCATCAGTTTATCTCCTCCCCAGCAAGAGCAGGAGATCCCAAGGTCCAAAGGTGGCTTAGTTCAACATTCACTCCAGGCAGATCTGCTTCTCTCACCCCCACATCAAGACTGAGTCAGGTGTTTGTCTGGAGGGAATGGGCTCCAAGGTGACATTCCAAGGTGTTTCAGATCCCAAGCTGTTTAGACTCTTGATACTTATATCCCCAATATCTGAGTTGCATGCAGTAGTACACTTCCTGACATGTATGTGATTACCCGTCTTTTTATCCCAGCACTTTACACTTAAAAAATTTAAGATCCTTACAATTACACAAGCCTAATTTCTGGGAAAATTTCTTGAGAAATTAAAATTCCCTAATAACCACTGATAAGGTTGAAATTTGATGTTCAAATTTGCTTAAGGACATGTCTTGAGTGACAACATCATGCCTCTGTGGGGTTGTGTGCTAGTAGATCAAAAGAAAAGCCTTAAAACCCACGATGAAACACTGCAATTGTGAGGCAAGTTATGACATCAAATTTGAGAAATCACAAGGCTCAGTGGATTTCATAATTCTCAGGGCCACTGCTTTGCCAGGAGCTCTCCCTGGTGCTGACAAGGGCAGACGCTGAGGGCCCAGGTGTTTGGCATTTTGAAATTCTCTTGAGAAAATACATCTGGAGCTTGAGTTCTGACTGCTGCTGGGCTCTGCATTTCTTCTCTACAATGAAACTGCTAGGGACAAAATGATGTAAGACCATCATTATTCACTTGTCCTAGGTAATAAAATAATCTAAAATTTTTCCCATTCATTTGGGAGGTACTGAGATGAGACGATGATGCCATTAAATCTAGTCCTACTTAATTAATTAATTTTTCCTATCCTACCTTTGTAACCTCTCCAAACAGCTGCCCTTGTTGTAGACTCAGAGCAGCTTCCTCAGAGTAAGTCACTCTCCTTTCCTTAACTGTGATCACATGGGGTACAACAGAAGCAGTGCCTTCTACAAAGCTTCAATACATCCTTTCATTTTACTGCATCTGTCATCTGACATCATAGATGCAGAGGAAAAAAATTAGACTCTTTAACAATGTTGGGAATTCTGTGAGTCTTCACTACCCCCGAAAAGTGTCTATTTAACAAAGAGGTTCATCCCACAATGAGGATGGAGATGTTTTAGTTCTGTCCTTTTCATGTATTTTGTTTAATAAAAACCCCTCTAATTCTTTCTCCTTTTTATTATTTTTAAATGTAAAATTGGTTTTAAGATGTTGTTTTCCTTTTCTCCTACCAGAAATGGCAAAAATACAAAAGATAAAAAAGTATGACAACATGTTGAACTATTTACGGAAATATATTTTACACCAGGAAACACCAGTATTAGAGTTAATAACTTTGGCTTAAGACAGAAGTAAGTTTGCATAACAGGAAGCATAGCCAAAGCAGCCTCAAGGTATATTGCGTTTAACACACTGAACACAATTCTCATTGCATAACAAACACAATAAACATTAGCCCTGCTATGATAAGTTTCTCCTATGAATGTGAAGTAATGAAGATGAGCATCTTATGCGCCACTGGGCTATGTACTGGAAATATCAGGCCCTGTCCAAACTAGAAGCCATCATGCTGCAGTGCAACATTAGGAAAAAAGAATGTCCTCACCTTTTTATTTTTCCCATAAGTACGCAGTACACTTCTCATTATCAAAAGCCTCCAATGGGGAGGCTCTATATAATTAAGATTGATCTTTTGGAAACAATGCTTAATAACAGGCATGGAAAAAAAAGAGAATGATTTTGCATTTTCAAACATTGTCCACATGCTGAATTAACCTGAGCTGTGTTGGAACTATCTAGAAAGTCTGGGATCAATATGTTCAGACTTAAATCAATTGGCTAAAGAATATGAAACAAACTCCTATTGACTGGTTCATTCAGACAATCAAGAACCTTGTGGGGAGCCATGCCAGTGGAACCCCATTGCCAGGTAGATTTCAAGGGCGATCAGTTTTGGAGTTTGCTTACTTGCTCAAAGAAAAAAACAATTTTGTGAATATGTATATTTATTTTTGTCAGTATGGGTCATGAAAAATAGTATCCTAGGTTCAATTTTACTGAACAACCAAATAAAAACATCTATATCTAAGGATGGAACATCACACTTTTCTTATATTCTATCCACTGTTAATGGCTAGACAATTTTTTCTTCAGAAATTGTTTCAACATTATTAAATCCCTACCTGAACAAAGCCTGGCACAAGAGGGGTTTGTGTGTCTGCACGTACGTGTGCTCACATGTGTATGTGTGTGTGTGAATTCCTACACGTATACATACATAGAAATATCTTTTACCCTACGTTGTAACTACTTGGACATTTATTTTATTTTTTCTCATTTTCAATAAAAAATGCTTTTAAAATGACTCATAATCTTTCTAGACTTAATTGCTACCTCTAATACTAATGTCAATGAAAGTCAAAAGTAAATTATAAAGAGCCAAAGAATTCCCCACACATTCAGCTGACTCAGTTTGCAGAAAATGTGTACCTTTTCCCATCTGCATGTTATTTAATCTAGACAAAAATCATATAAAACCTCCTGGCCCAAGTAATTTGTTGACTTTCACTAGATTTTCCAAATTGCATGGAAGTGAATAATGTTGTGTATAATATTTTAGTTTCAAAAACACTGCACAATTTGTTTCCTGAGTGGTGTGCATCAATTTATTTGTTTCATGTACATTTTGTATTCATATATCTTTCAGTAAAGTAAAAATCACTGATTGTAAGTGATCCCTTCCACACATCAGAATACTTTGTAGCAGATAAAGGATCACACACACACACACACACATACACACACACACACACACACACACACACACACACACTTTTAACTTCCTAACTTCCAACTACCAGCAAAGAGGTCTGTTATCTGAAATTACAGGTTGGGACAAGTACATTAGACACAAAAATGGCCTTTAAGAAGATAACCAATTGCAAGCAAAAGCACAAAGAATCACAAGGGGATGTTTTAAGTCCACTTTGTTAATTCATTTATTCCTTGGAAAATATAAAAGTAATTTTTCTACATCTACATCTTTTCTTTTTATATTTATTTGGTGATTTTAACATCATGCACCCCATAGGCAGTTGATATGTAAATAATGTAAAAAAATAATTTCAGAAAAGACTGGAGTTTGAGAAGAGAATGTGAGGTTGACTTGAAGGAGCTGGAGGCAAGGAAAAGGCAGATATGATCAAAATGTCTAGAATTTACATATACACTCGGGAAATTTTGAAATAGAATATGTTCTTCTGGATTATAAGGCAGGCCTCCTATAGGCTACCTTTTACATTTTATCCTTGTCCAAACATGTTATTCAAAGAGTTTGTTTCATTATCACTCAAATCATACCTGGAGCAGCACCATCCTCAGTTACTGTTTGGGAGAATAAATGTGTTAACACCATTTAAAATAAGAGAAGTAGAAACTTCTTATTTTTAAGATAAAACTCTCAGATCTATTAATTGTCATCATTAGTATATTGCAAGTTCTAAGGTATCTACTTTATGAAAATCTACATGGCTATTAGTTTTACAAAATGATTTTCTTCAAATTCCTCTACATGACACATCTTTCTGGAGCATTTAAAATTGTATTAATACACAAAATTAAAAAAAATAATAATAATTTGTAATTGCAACTACCTATTTCCTCACTGGTTTACTTTTGTATATCACATTTAGTTTAATGTGTTTCAAGGTGATTATTTCATCATATACATTTGATATTTACAGAAACCTCATCAAAGAGGCCATGACAATTACAACTTTCCATCTGTCTTATAGACAAGGTTTGGGATTCACAAGTGTGACCCTCCCCAATGTTATTCAGTCAGTGTTGTGGTGGCCTCAACTGTCTGCATGTAAATGTCTTGTCTTGCTTGTTTGTTTGTTTATCATTTTATCGCATGTTTCTTTTAAAATATCAGAAGTTCCTCTTCTTGTCAATTTTTTAAAATAAATTTAATGCAGCATAGTCTATGTAAATGCTTCTTCTCATTCAAGATCTGTTGGATTCCATATGGGAAATACATACATTATGAAATACAGGAGTCAGTTCTTTATTTTTGTCAGCATGTGTGTGCTAGATCAGCTACATGAGTCTTTATATATGCATATATATATATTTTAATATATACTTTTTCTATATTTTAATTTCAGAATCTTAATGCATTCTTTCTAGTAACTCCATACATTTTTGACCTTTGTAATGGCACCCAATACACTAAAATTCTAAGTACTTTTGAGACTGAAAAGGCTTTATTAAAGTGTCTCGAATAAAATCAATGTTTTATATTTAAAGTTTTAATTTGAAGGTTTTTAGTTTACCCTGCTCATATTAGTCCCTTTGTCCAAAGATGATAGTGCCTATAAACTATGTTCTTTCAAGTTACATTGTTTTAAAACAGCTCCTTGTATATCAATTATTACTTGTGAATTTTCTTTAGAGATATACATTTTTGTAATTTTATATATATGCACATTGTATTAGGATCATATCCACACTTACCACCAGTTCCAACTCCAACTTCCTTCCAATTTGGTATCTCTTTTTTTAAAAAATTATAACCCATGATTCCTTTTAGTGTTGCTTATGTTCATGACTATAGGGCCATGGACTGAAGCATAGGCAACTATCAGGGATCCAGAACCTAAGAAACCAACTCTCTCTCTGCTAGCTGTCATCAACTACTGCCAATGATTCTCAACTGTAGGTGGGACCTCCCCCAGGGGGATAAATAGATTTTAAATTTATTAAAACACTATGGTGCTTACAGAAAGTCTATAAAGATTGTTTATAAAACTAATGATTAATTTTAATAATTAAACCATATTTCTTTAAAAAATAGGGAACAACTTATACTATAATTATAAAATAATACAAATAAATGAATATAAAATTATGCCACAAAGAAAAAGGACATTTTGTGATGAAGCTTATTTGACAGTCATGTGATATGATACTTGAACACTGACAAGATTTCTTAAGATCCTTTTTTCAAATGTTTATCTCAGTGAGAAGCTCAATAGCTCTAAGGGGGCAGCAGTGGCACACGCACCTTGGCAGTTACTAACAGCTTTCTAATTGGACATAAGACCAAGTCAATAAGAGGAAGACTATACCTAGCACTGGAAACCTAGTTAGCTACACTGTGCTACTGATATCATGGTTATTGGAGGAGAATAATAACCACTAGTTTACTAGACCAGCACCATCTCTAACAAAAATCTATAAACATATACAGATAAGTATCATACTCACTCCTCAACAAAGAATCTTTTATTTGCATCAGATACCATTTCAGAAAGTTAGAACAAATCAAAATTCAGATTTTAAAAAGCCTAATGCCAGTAGATATATCCACAAAACACACACACTTAAGGACAAGCAATCATTGTTGAAGGGAGAACAGAAAAATTATAAGAGTCATGGGATCAGGACATTGGCTGTGAGATTTTTATCTCCTACAAATATCAGACACTACTCCTAAGCCATATCATCAACTGCTCAAGTGTGAACTGAACAAGAAAGACACCAATGAACACATCAACTAAGATGGAGAAAAACCCATTAGGCATCAATCCTGCAGAAGGATCAATAAGGAGCTGAGCAAGACTGGGTACTGCAGAGACAGTTCCCAAAGGGAGAAGTACACTGACTGGATGTCCAGGTAGTATAACTCAGACTTAAAAGATGATATTTAAGAATATATATGTATATGCATATATGCATGTAATAATTGTTTTAAAAAGAGGGCATGAGATTGAAGGAGAGATGGGAAGAATATATGGGAGGATGTACACAAATATTATAGAAGTGAGAAAATTTTTAATTAAATTATGATCTCCAAACTGAAACATAAAGAAAATCCATCTCAATAGTATTAGATATTTAATATTCCTGCCTGTACTCAAAATGGCTCCATATATTCTCATCTATGATACTTCAACATCCTTCCAACTTTCCAACATAATTTATTTCATGGAAGTGGAAAATATATAGTATTTTCTTTTCACTAAAGGAAAATAATGGAGAAATTTTAGCAATACAGTGTGAGGCCTAAGCCACAGTACAGAATTATGTATTTACCTTCTTGTAGATCTATTGTGATGTGTATTCATTTTTGTTGTTTGTTTGTTTGTTTGAGACATGGTTTCATTACATAACTCTTGGTGTCTTGGAACTCTTCCAGAGATCTCCCTGCCTTTGCTTCCCTCTTTTAAATGCATGTGTTACCACACCCAGCCTTAATATGTAGCTTTGAGTTTTGATAACCATCACAATAAAAAAAAAAGCCAAGTATTTTTCTTCTGATATCTTTTTTTGTATCTAAGGGAATGGACATGTGTTGAAATATCACTATCACTGATTTGAATTGTGTTATTACTGGGCATTCATGGTAGTCCTTGTCTATGGTTATAGTGTTTTCTTCCACTTAAGTCTGCCTTATCATCCAAATATTTCCTTGCATAAAGAGTAGGATTTCAAAGAGTTAGAGCTTCTCTATCCTACAGAATAATCTGCACACTGGGTGCTTGCATTAAGCACTTTGATCATGGTTGTTGTAGCACTGAGAAGACCCTTGTGGCATTAGCTAGAAGTTCCAGATGGAGTCATCCCCCCATAGTCAATGAGTAGAGGCCAAGTTTACCTTAGGTGTTCACATTCAACCCTTACTTCACCTTGTCAACGTTCTTTCTTCTTCATAACAGCTTCCTTTGTTAGTCCTGCCTTCCACACTATAACCAACTTATCCCTTTAATGTGTCCATAATATATTTTGTCCAAACCAGTGATGCTGAATATTTACAAAGGTGTATAGCTAAATTTTGATATCTGTGCTGTTTTCTGGTTTCTCTTTGTGTTCTCCATCTTTAGAAATCACATTTTCTACCTGGGTGGCAGACAGACCTCCATTTCTGACTGGTTCTACTTGACTCCATCTCAAAACATTCAATAAAATGACATCCTTTTGCCATCTTCTTGACTGTAGGGACTTCAGATAATTTCACATCTGGGCCTTCAGATTCCTTTTCCACTTTTCCCATGTAGGTGGCTGAGATTAATTTCCATCAATGTAAAATATTTAGCTAGCCCTTGTGCACTTTTAACATTGCAGGACTCATGATCTTGTGACAATAGAGAGAAAGCATTCTATGAGTTACTTTTGCAGAAAGAGTTGTTTTTCCTCCATGGCATTAATACAGGGCTCTGTACTTTTAAAAAGATTACAAATGCATTCTGCTATTTGATCCCCACGAAAATCCTCTGAGATAGGCTGGACACTTTAAAGACAAAGAAACCAGTTCAAAGAGATTTTCCAACAAAGCTATTTAGTTAGCTGGAAATTGTCCCTCCTGATGCTGACTCTGCACACTTTCTATTGCACTGAGGGCCAGCTGAAACTCTTGAGAGCAAATTTTTCTAATTTTTTTAGTACAACATTTCAGAAAAATGTATTCATTCTTATTTTAAGACATTCTTTTTACTTGGGTAGTGTTGTGAGACCTTGAAAACAAAATAGGATGAAGCTGTCTGTGAGAGAAAAGTTCCCCACATAGATGGCATCACATAAAGATTATAACCCCATTTCTTACCATGTCAGATTCTAATTACAATAAGGACATGCTTGCATGTCTTTGAATATTTTTTCATTAATTTAGAAGCATCTATATGACCTGGATATATCATCATAACTCTTATGGTCTTGCTATTACCAGATAATCATGACCTACTAGTCATTCACAGCATAAAACACGATACTGACTATGTAATCATATTCATTTTACACTGAAGCCTAAGAATTTCTAGCCATAGAAAGGAGATTTAAAAAAAAAAACAATTTTCTTTATCAAAACTCAACTAGTGATGTAGAAAGTGCCTAGCATTTTATTTAGTATATGACATTTTGATCAACATTCCACTTTCTTTTCATTTACATTTCTTTAGATTTAGTGCTTTTATTTTTACATTTTTGAAAGTTTTAAAACTTGTTTTTACATACCTAAAATTATTCCTTTTGTGTGTGTATTCTTATTGAATTATGAAAACTCCTCATATGTTTCTGAATCATAACTGGCCACATGGTTCTTCAGTGCTCCCTTCATAAATACATAATGATTTTTCAGATAAACTCAGCATGAAGTGACATTATCTATATTTTGGGTGTTGGAGAGAACTCATTTAAGAACGGGCTATGACAAGTTACTATTACAAAAAAATGTGTAAGAGAAAAGTTACTTAAATTTATAAAAGATAAAACTTACTGTAACTCCACATCTCTTTTTCCACATAATTTTAGGAAAGCTCTTTCTCTTTCTATTTATAGCACTTGGGAAAAATAAAAACTATCTAGATGTCATCCTACTTGCATTGGAGAAATGTAAAACAGTATCATATTTCAAATTTTCTTCTGCAACTTATTATTAAAATTACCACTGTGCAAATTAATATGTAAGCATTTATCCATAGTATAGTGTTCTATTATGTGAAACACATATTGATTTTTCTAAATATAAACTTTGGGTTTGCTTTCAGTTGTGTGTTATTAACTTCAACAGTATGTGTATTTTTGTACACATTTCCTGAGAGAAATTAACAATTATTTTTTCAAGAGTAAATTTATCATAGGATTACTTCATTATAGCCTATTACTTGTGGGAAATCCATAAGACAATCATAAAATAACTATATGCTTATTCATACAATATACTGTTAGAAATTAGTTGGGAAATTAATTTTAGGTAAGAAAACAAGATACTATATTTGAAAGATTTGCCTAAATAGAAAGAGGAACAGTATTCAATAAATAAACAACAAAGTCATCCTCACATTTAAACTAGTTCAAATTTTGTTTCCTTGGGGTTTTTGTTTGGTTGGTTGGTTTTGTACCAAATTGTATTTTGTGTTATCAGAGTTGTCTTATAATGTATGCATAATAGACAATGACATTAAAAGAAACCCCAGGGTTCCATCTAGCACAGCAGTAGAATAGTCAAGGAGAAATGAGCTCTGCAGCAGCCAGCCAGTGCTCTCTCTGAAGCAGAAAGAGCTATAGGAACCCAACACTGGTTATAAATATTTATCGAATGCTGTCATGGCATTAAAAGTTGTGTTTGGAGAACAGTCAATGAATAAATCCAGATGTTTCTGCTTGCAAACCCAAGTTTATTCATCAGGAAGTGCATTAACCTCATGACACAGAGCCCAGGATGGAGAGAGTTCTTGATAGTGTAAAGATAGAAGGGAGGCCTATCTCGGGAATGTGGAGAATAAGCAGAAGAAAGCCTAGAACAGTTCTCAGAAGTATCACTATAGGGGGCAAAGGTAATCATCTGAGTATCTTTTAAGAATCCTGGAGCTTGGTTTGTTTTAGGGGCCCCTGACAGTGGGATCAGGATCTATCCCTGGTACATGAGCTAGCTTTTTGGAACCCATTACCTGTGGAGCAACACCTTGCTCAGCCTTGATGCAGGAGGAGCGGCTTGGTCCCTTTTCAATTGAACTACCAGGCTTTGCTGACTCCCCATGGTGGGGGGGGGGGCTTACCTTTTCAGAGCAGATGCAGGGCTGGCGGGAGTGGGAAGAACAATGAGAGGGTATCTGTAGTTAGTATGTTAAACTAATTTAAACTTTTTAAAAATAATAATACAGAATCTTGCTGCATTTGTTTGAAGGGAAAACAATGACAATTATTCTTGGGGAAAATTAATAAGGCATTAAAGGCATATAGGGACCACAATTTTAGAGAAAGAGCTAAATCTAATTGTGCCCTAAACCATAACAAATATTATTTTTCTGAGTGTGAGAGACAACAAAAACTCCCTTAAGACCTAGGATTAGGGGGCTGGAGAGATGGCTCAGAGGTTAAGAGGATTGCTCATCCTGACTTAACTCCCAGCAAGCACAGGGTGGCTCGCAAACATCTATAATGAGGTCTGGCGCCCTCTACTGGCACACAGACATACATGCAGATAGAACACTGTATACATAATAAATGCATAAATCTTGTTTTAAAAGGTCTGCTATTTAAAAAAATGACAGAATTAGAGAAGTAGACATAACAAATGAACAATAGATTTGTGTGCACAGCTTCTGTAAACTATTGGTAACCACAGAGAAAAAGTGATGTACCAATCAACTTCTCAAATTAATCCTCTTTAGGATGAGTTTCAGATGAGTAGGTAGTTATGGTCAAGACAATACACAAACATGTGTGAGTTGAGAATGGAGGCAGCAACAAGGAAGGAAATAGCAAGGGTTCTTCAGTCACCACAGAAATATCTGTTCCCATCACTTTCCATGCCTGGATCAAGTACTCTATTTACCTAGCACCCTCCTGTTGAGCAGACTCTATTTCTTCCTTATGGTAGCTCATCAAAAGCTGTTCAGTATTCAAAACGAAGACTAAGTTCCCTACATTAGTAACTTTTCTTGTTACTATGACTAAAGCAAGTTAAGAGTAGGAGGGCTTCTTTAGGCTCAGGGCAGGACAGGCTGGTGGCAAGTGTAAGGATTCCTGGCACATAGTAGCTACTTGGTAAACGTGCTAGTCCGATAACCCAACTTGGCAAGAAATGAGATAAGAAATCCTGGCATGTAGCAGCCACTTGGTAAAAACCACCATGCTGCTGCCACCACACGGCTGGGACGGAGAGCACGCCCCTAGGCATGGCTATGTAAATCTGTTCCCACCCTTTCTCTTAAAAAGGAGGCACCAGGGGAAAGCCATTCCACTTCTCCTCCCTCAGCAACTCTCATGAGTAAACTCTAGTGTGGCGCTGGTGGTGTGTATCTATTCTCACATGGGAAATCAACAGCAAGAGCTTCAGGAAGCCAGTTGAATTGAGCGCAGAGATCGATCGGTCAGGACTTATACTTTCTCCTTTTATGCAGCCTCCAATGCCACCTCAGGAAGTGGTGCAGTTCACAGTAACCTACCCTAGATAGCTCCTCAGCGAGGCACAAAGCCGTGTCTTCTTGATGATTCTAAATGCTGTCAGATAGTGAATAATATTAACCATCAATTCCCTTTCTGCATAGAAAATAATCTTTCTGTGTCCCTTCCCTCGCAGAGATCTAGTCTCTCCTTTCTCTCTCCAGCTTGTGCAGTTCTGAGAATTGGTTTAAAATGTTCACATGTGAGCACCAACTATATATTCTAGACAAGAATTTTAGAAGTTAACTTATAATATCCGATATTGTAGGCAAGAAAAATTGTCTCCATTTACATTCAAAAACAACAGTTTGAAGATGAGAGGTTAAACCTCCTAAATACATTCAGCAATAATCAGAAACAAGGAAATACATTATGTGTATATGTCCCTTCAATTTATGCTCATTTCATTATCATTTATTCAGTACTCTTTAAAGAATAAGCTACATCAAATCTACCTGGAGGTGCTTAGTAAAAATGAAAATTTCTAGTCACATGCTACTGGAGAAGGGATCTCAAACCCACATCTTCAATAATTTCCCCAGGTGATTCACACGGATGATGCAATTTGCAAAATAGTGCTACCATAGTTCATAGAATCTCTCTTTTATTACCTCTATTATTATATGCATTAAATTCAGTGGTGGACTAGTTACTCCAGGGCAAGAATCATGTTTTATTTCCAAGTGTATCTGCCACAGTTCATAGCACTGTGACTCATATGTAATATCTACTCAATAAATTTTGGTTAAATTATTGCCAGTTTCTGCGTTTCATCTGGATGAAAATTATTATGAGACTATTAAGAACCAGTAATGTATTTTCTTTATGTAGCAAGCTATGGAAATATATATCTAAAAGTTCAAATACACACACACACACACACATACACACACACACACACACATAGACTCATACATACTAACTGTAAAGCATTTGGAAGAATTTAGAAAACTAACAATGTAAAAAAATCACCCAAAGGCAATATTTTTTGTTATTTTCTTTATAAATTTTCCTATGTACATATTAGATTCACATATCTAAATATTATGCACATATAGACATGAATGCATACAGATAAATTATGTTTATTTATAATATGAAAAATGCATTTTGTCAATTTTTATTTGAGACCAAAAATCTACACTATAATTTAAATGCAAACTATCTCTGTGATAAATTTTTCCTAGAAAACTTGTGTGAAGATTTTCATAAAGTTTATGAAGTGTTTTATTTGAAAGAGTAACTGGGAGGGGCAGGAGTGAGAAGGGAGCTTGAACAAGGGGATACATGGATAAAAAAAATGAGTCTTTATTTATAAAAAATGAAAAGAAAAAGAATGATAGGCACTCATTGTTGAAGCTGCCTCATTAAATTAAGCAAGGTTAAAAGTTAAGGTCCTTATCAGTTTGCCATTTCTTTATTTGATGACTACAGAAAGCTTTCCATGACCAGAAATTGAAGCGAATTTCTCATATAAACTGCCCAGATTAACTAAGCAAGTTCCTGTGATGGTTTCAGATGAGAAGCAAAATCTAAGTCCAGACTGTGCACCCTGAAAATGGAGGCTGCCAGCTGATTGCCAGTTTTAGGGATCAGGAAAAAGGAACCATCGGCAAAGCAGTGATTCTAGCATTGAAATATATTTGTTTTTCTGATTCTACTCACGTTTTAGTACAACTATATAATCCCAAAGAGTTTTACTACATACTAATGGTGGAAAGGATGCCTTGTCTTAGTGGTGACAAATAGAGTTTTAAAGTAAAAGATGAAAGATGTGATAATTGAAATAACCCTTTCTCCCTTTCTCAAAAAATCCATTAGGACAGTAAAATGGTTGTGATGTAGAATAAAAAGAAAATTTAATTTAAAAAGGACATGGTACAAAAGTTTCTGAATACAATGGGTGAGGAAAATGAATGATGACTTATTTTTTATTTGTTTTATTTTTTTTTAAAAAAAAAGATTTATTTATTTACTATGTATACAGTGTTTTGCCTGCATGTATGTCTGCATACCAGAAGAGGGCACCAGATCTCATTACAGGTGAGTGAGCCACACCTTATTTTTATAGATGGTTTAAGTTCTCATGTAGTTGCTGGGAATTGAACTCAGAACCTCTGATAGAAAAGTCAGTGCTCTTAACCTCTGAGCCATCTCTCCAATCCAAAGGATAACTTCTTAGCAGATACAAATAGACAAGTCTCAGGCCAGGTGGCAAAAATTAAAAGGCATCACAAACAGTACTGAAAGTAGTCAAATAATGTTTATTTCAAGTTCTATTGGAAGTAAGAAAAAGAATATAATGTAGAAACCAAATGGGTCAATTGAAGTCTACAAAGACAGGACTTTGAAGATTCTCCATCCCACAGCAGAAGACATTCTTTTCCAACATCTATAAGAGACAGAAGGCATGGGAAAAGGCAACAAAAGATGGACACCTGCTTCAGGCCTTCTGTAGATGTTAATTCAAAGTAGACAGTAATCTAAATACAAATGCCAAAGCCACACAACTCCTAGAAGACACAGGGGCAAATGTTCATGACCTTGTGTTGTCCCTGGATTTTAGATTAACACTATAAACATGACCAAAAGGGAAAAATACATAGTTGGATTTCATTAAAATTTAAAATGTCTATGTATCAAAAAAAGCATTTTAAAAATGAAATATAGCCTACCCGATATAAAAAGATGCTTTAAATCTACTTGTCTGATAATGGTTTTATAGCTAAAAATTTAAAATGTACATTTATTATTTTGAAAACAGACAATTGAACAAATATGAATAAATATGTCCCCTAAGAAGATATATCAGTGCCCAATAATCAGGCCTATTGTTCAACATCATTAGAAACTATTTGACAGGGTTAGGGAAATATTTCAAGAAACACATGTTGGTAAGGGGGTTGAGAAATTAGAAGCCTCGGGCATCCTACTGAGAAGTTAACATGGTTCATCTGCTATATAAGACAGTAGCTCAAAATATTCAATATAAAATTACCTTGACACAACCAGGCCACTTCTGACTGTGCATCAAAGCAAGCATATGCAGCAGCATTTCAGCGCATCACCATTCACCATTGTGGAAAAGAATATTTTCACTAAATGTTCACTGATAAATAAGTGGATGGATACAATGCAACCAGATACATTGGAGGATTATTCAGTAAGAAAATGTAATAAACTTCTGTTACAATGTGCAACATGGATGACTCTGTAGAATATGAAAGAAGCTCAAAATAAGAAGTCACATAAGTATTTTCATAAAATATCAAGAGCATTTAAATTCAAAAGTATAAAAATCTAATTTTTGGCTCTTATTCACTATAGGAAAAGAGAAGGTATGCAGAGACCATTTGATGTGCATAAGGTGTACCGTGTGGATTATCAGATTTTGGAATTATATAGAAATGCTGATTAGACAACATTATGAATTCACTAAATGGCATTGACATGTCTTTTAAAGATGATCAACTTTAGATACAGTGAGATAAAAATAACACACAGGAAGCTTGGAGAAGGGGGCTGTAGGTATAACTATACCAGCATCCTGTACCATTGTAGAAATGGAGAAACTGAGTTAAAGCAAAATTAAATAATAAACATTGTGATACATTGTTTTCTTTCTCCAACTGAATCCATAATTCTGGTAACAGTGTTTTCAAAATCCTGAAATCAAACTTTAGAAGTAAAGGCCTAAAATATGTAGCATGCCCAAGATGAATATACAAACAAATCACTCAACAAAATCATCAGCTAATTATCCATCCCCCAACCTACCTTCTATCGCAGCCTACCCAAGCTGCTCCTTCAAGTTCCTATTCCCCTTACCTCCCCACTCCAGCACCCATTTTGCCTATAAGATCTCTTCTATTTTCCCTTCCCAGGGAAATTCATGCTTCCCTCTTTGGAACCTCTTTGTTATCTAACCTTACTGGGACTGTGCATTATAGGCTGGTTATCCTGTATTTAACTCCTAATATCCACTAAGGCCAAGTAACATATAAAGGCAGATCTATCAGAATTACACCCAGCTTCTGAATAGAGACTGTAAGAGCCAGAAGGTTCTGGGAAAATGTTATGAAGACATTAAGAAACTATGGATGACAGTCCAGACTACTACAGCCAGCAAAACTTTCAATCACCATAGATGGAGAAAACAAGATATTTCATGACAAAGCTAGATTTAAACAATACTTATTTATAACTCTAGACATACAGAAAGTACTAGAGGAAAATTCAAACTCAAGGGAAATAGCTGCACCCACAAAAACACAGGGCAATAGATAATCTCACACCATCAAAACCTAAAGAAAGGAAACAAACACTATCACCGCCACCACCACCCAAACCAAAACATAACAGAATTAACAATCACTGGTCATTAATATCCCTTAATATCAATGAACACAGTTCTTATATAAAAAGATATAATCTAAGAGAATAGATATGAAAACAGGGCCCATCCTTCTGCTACATACAAGAAACATGCCTCAACTTCAAGGACAGGCATTACTTCAAAGTAAAGGATTGGGAAAAGGTTTTCCAATCAAATTGACCAAAGAAACATGGTTGTGTAGCTATCCTAATATCTAACAAAATAAACTTCAAACTAAAATTAATCAAATGAGATGGAGAAAGGCATATTATAGTCATCACAGGAAAATTCACCAAGATGAAGTCTCAATTCTGAACACTTCATACAATTGTGAATTTCTAGAAAAGAAGTCTCTAAATTCTCATCAGTTTCATTGTACTTTCAGATTAATGGTAGAGATCTGGGAGAGTTGTATTTGTGAACTATTTACTTAATGAAAAGCCTTTTAGCAACTCTTGAAGCAGATTCTTATAGGTTTTACAGAAGTTTAAAGTTGATTATAATCCTAATAGTCACCATAATATTGATGGTGAAATGTATTTTGTAACTATGCCATAAGTGTGAGTGTTCAATTAATTTTAAGCATTGTGACTTTTTTCTATCTCTGTAACATTTTGAAAACCAAAGAACCACAGCATGCATTTCTTTCATTTTTTCTCTCTTTTTCATTCTCCAGATAATTGATCTCACATGGACATCAAGGACTTCAGAGCTATAGAGGTCACAGGCACTAGGTGAATAGATTGGGATCTGAGTCCACATATCCTCATCCCTGTCTGGTGTCTGTTTGCTCTTTAAGACTGCACATGTTCTCTCTGAAGCATACTTCATTTGTCTGACAGCTACTGTTCCTAATACAGAGTAGTAAATGGCATCATAAAATAATATCAAAATCTCCATTCAAATGGAAATACTTAACAATTATTACCTATTCCATAGGTCCCTTAATTAGTTAAATCTAAAAATATATAATTATGTATTTGGTCAGGAAGAAATTTTTCTCCCTTAACAGAAATTCTACAGAGAGACTCCATTGACCCAAGAACAATTGTCTTAGGTTTAAAGGAACATTTGCAGGAGAATATTTTTAAATTGTACATGATTTTCTCTGTGCTCTGTTTTTCTCTTTTCCCTGACCTATACAAAATAAACCTTTTTTTTTTTTTAACATAGTAAGCTGTCAGTTTTGACACTAATTTAGAAGTGGCTGTGGGCTGTCATGTTGTCATTGTTTATCCATTTATTTGTTAACTGTTAAATGAAGTCTGCTTATTAAAAAATGTTATTTATTAAAACTTATTAAGTGCCATTGACTTTAAAATCAAATGTTGGAAAGCATGAATGTCATTATTCATCTATTCAAATAAATATGGGGACAACTGGGATAAAGTGTCCAACTGGACCATATTCTTTCTTTTTTTTTCATTGACTCCATTACTAGGAAAGAAGTTGCAGAGGACAGGGGAAGTCAAAAGTACAGTTTGCCATACTGGTACAGGCTGCATCATACTTAAGTCAAAACAATGGTAAGAGGCAGATATACTAATGTCTTAAATTCTGACTGGGATGTCTCCAGCACACTTTTGTACTGAAGGCTCAAGGATGGTTGCAAATGAGGGGGTGGGAAGATTGTAAGAGCCAGAGAAACAGAAGTTTGATGTGAGATTGTGTCTCCTAGAAATGTATGAGAAGATACACCCATAAAGACACACCAACATAACTACCTAAACAGTCATGTTTAGGACATGATCAAGAGTGATATTGATAGACACAGTGACATGGAAGGAATAGCTCACCAGGTCTCAACCTTAGACAAAGAATAATACTCCAATGAATGCTGATGGAGAGAAATAGTGTCCCTCTGAAAAGAGCACATTAATTGCTTATCCAATAGCACTGGTCATATCTAAAACTTATGTGTAAGAGTAACATTATACAGATGAAGGAAGTTGTGTTTATATATTTAGAAATATGTGAGAGGTGAACAGATTCCAGCTCTTGGACCACCCATCTTGAGACTTCTTCTCTGGGATCGGGATCACACCCAAGGGTCTGATTTCAGTTTCTTGCTAGCAGACAGGCACTAGGCTTTAGCTGTGAGGGGCCTTCCTCCTCCAGCTAAAAGAAGGAGCCTCACACAGCTGTGCCCTGCCTCCAGGGTAAACTGCTGTATCAGAGAAGGAAGCTTAGACTTGTGTCCAGAGCAGAATCAGAGACCTAGCAAACCTCTTGCTCATACCAGACATGAGATACACAAGCCCTCTAGCTTCAACTCACTAGCAGCTAACTAATTGTAAACCACTCAAGCCATGGGTAGATGCCAGTGCAAGAATACATATAACAATATAAAGAACAACAAGGCAACACCAGAAGAAACTGATGGTTCAACAACTACAAGAACTGAACAAAGCAATGAAGAAAGAACAGAAGTAAACAACAGCAAAAACACCTTTATGAACATTATTGCATCCTTAAAAGAGGATATTAAAAAATTCCCTTAAAGAAATAGAAGAAAATACAAAGAAAAAATTGGAACAGATGAACAAATCCCTGAAAGAAAACCAAGAAAAGAAAAATCAAACAAATGAAAGAAACATTACAGGAACTAATAAGTGAATTAGAAGCAATAAAAAAGGTACAAAGTGGGCAAAGGTGGAAATAGAAAATGTGAAGAAAAGAGCTGAAACTACAGATACAAGCATAACCAACAGAATCCAAGAGATGGAAGAGAGAACCTCTGGAGTGGAAGACTCAATAGTGGAAATAGATACATCAGTCAAAGAAAACACTAAAACCAAAA
Source organism: Sigmodon hispidus (assembly GCA_004025045.1). Lineage (NCBI taxonomy): Eukaryota > Metazoa > Chordata > Mammalia > Rodentia > Cricetidae > Sigmodon > Sigmodon hispidus. The sequence goes on from PVIH01000798.1 coordinate 164,875, forward strand.
AAGCCATCACACAAAACATTCAGGAAATTTGGGACACCATGAAAAGACCTAACCTGAGAATAATAGGAAAAGAAGAAGGAGGAGGAGGAGGGGTAGGAGGAGGAAGAAGAATACAACCAGCTCAAGGGCACAGATAATGTATTAAATAAAATCATAGAAGAAAACTTTACCAAGCCTTTTAAAAGAAGGAAATGACTATTAAGATACAAGAAGCTTGCAGAACACCAAATAGATTCGACACCCCCTAATTCCACTCTCCACATAATAATCAAGCCACAGAACATACAGAACAAAGAAAAAAATTTAAAAGTTGGAAAAGAAAAGGACCAACTTACCCATAAAGATAGACCCATCAGAATCACATCTGACTATCCAATGGAAACAATGAAAGCAAGAAGGTCTTGGTCAGAAGTTATACAGACACTAAAAGAACACAGCTGCCAAACTAGACTACTATACACAGCAAAACTATCAATCACCATAGATGGAGTAAATAAAATATATCATGACAAAGTCAGACTAAAACAATACCTATATCTACAAATCTGGCCCTTCAGAAAGCATTGGAGGGAAAACTCCAATGTAAGAATTCCAGATACACCCATGAAACCACAAACAACTGATAATCCTACAGAAGAAAAGCCCAAAGAAAGAAAATACATAGAAGCTACCACCAAAAATAACAGAAAATATCAATCAGTGATCACTAATATCCCTTAATATCAACAGACTCAATTCACCTATAAAAGACACACACTAACCCAATGATAGAAATAAACAAAAGCCATCCTTCTGCTACATACAAGACATACACCTCAACCTTAAAGACAGACACAGGCTCAGAGTAAATGGTTGGGAAAAGATTTTCCAATCAAATGGCCCTAAGAAACAAGCTGGTGTTGCCATCCTAATATCTAATAAAGAAGACTTAAAACTAAAAACAATTAAAAGAGACCATGATGATCATTACTTATTCATAACAGGAAAAATTGATCAAGATGAGATTTTAATCCTGAATATTTATGCCCCTAATAAAAGAATAAATAATATTCTATGTAAAAGGAACAATATTAAAGCTCAATTCCCACATTAATTTTCACACCCTAATAGTGGGAGACTTCAATACCCCACTTTGACCCTTGGATAAGTCAACCAGACAGAGACTCAACAGAGAAATTAGGTGTATAACAGAGGTTATAATACAAATGGGTTTAACAGATATTTACAGAATCTTTCATCAAACGTAAAGGAATATACATATTTCTCAGCACCACATAGAACTTTCTCTAATATGGTCATAAAGCAAATAACAATAGATACAAAAAAGTGAAAACAATCCCTTGTATCATATCAGACCACCATGGCCTAAAGTTAGAGGTCAACAACATCAAAAATCACAGAAAGCCTACCAATTCATGTTAACTAAACATCACTCAACTGAACCACCTCTGGATCAAGGAAGAAATTAAGAAAGAAAACAAATTCTTCCTAGAATTTAACAAATGTGAATCCACAACACACCTATACTTATGGGACACAATGAAAGCAGTCTTAAGAGGAAAATTCATAGCAATAGATGCCTACATGTAAAACCTAGAGAAATCCCACACTAGAGAACTAACAGCATAGCTGAAAGCCTTAGAATAATTAGAAGCAAACTCACCGAGGAGTAGACAGCAGAAACTCATCAAAATTAGAGCTGAAATCAATTTAATTGAAACAAAAAGAACAATACAAAGAATCAATGAATCAAAGAGTTGGATGGGTATTATTTACCAAAATTACATCAAGATCAGATTAAGTACCTAAATAGACCTATAACCCCTCCCCCAAAAAAAACAGGTCCAGATAGTTTCAGTGCAGAATTCTACCAGACATTAAAAGAAGAACAATTTCCAATACTCCTCAAACTGTTTCACCCAGTAGAAACTGAAGGAATATTGCCAAACTCTTTTTATGAGGCCACAATTACCCTAATACCCAAGCCACTCAAAGATGCAACAAAGAGGAAGAATTACAGATCAATTTCCCTCATGAATGTAGATGCTAAAATTCTCAACAAAATTCTGGCAAATCATATACAACAACATATAAAAATATCATCCACCATGATCAAGTAGGAATCATCCCAGAAATGTAGGGATGCCTCAACATATGAAAAAACATAAATATCATCCATCATATAAACAAACTGAAGGAATAAAACTACATGACCATGTTCTTAGATGCCGAAAAAGCCTTTGACAAAATCCAACACCCTTTTATGATAAAAGTTCTGGAGGGAATCAGGAATACAGGGAAAATATCTAAATATAATAAAGGTGATTTACAAGAAGCCAACATCCAAAATCAAACTTAACACAAAAAAACTCAAAGCAATCCCACTAAAATCAGGAACTAGACAAGGATGTCCTCTCTCCCCTTATCTATTCAATAGAGTTCTCAAAGTTTTACCTCAAGCAATAAGAGAATGAAAGGAGATTAAGGGGATACAAATTGGAAAAGAAGAAGTGAAACCATCTCCATTTGCAGATGATATGATTGTATACATAAGTGATCCATAAAATTCTAACAGAGAACTTCTACAGCTGAAAAACACCGTTAGCAATGTAGCAGGATACAAGATTAGCTCAAAGAAATCAGTAGTCCTTCTATACGCTAAAGATAGAAGAGCTGAAAAAGAAATAAGGGAAACATTACCGCTTATAATAGCTGCAAGTAGCATTAAATACCTTGGAGTAACTATCATCAAAGAATTAACAAATCTATTTAACAAGCACTTTAAATCACTGAAGAAAGAAATTGAACAGGGTATCATAAAATGGAAAGATCTCCCATGTTCTTGGATAGGTAGGATCAACATAGTAAAAATGGCAATTCTACCAAAAGCAATCTACAGATTTGTTGCACTTCTCATCAAAATCCCAACACAATTTTTTATAGACATTGAAAGAAAAATACTCAATTTCATTCGGGATTACAGGAAAGCCAAGATGGCCAAAACAATTTTGCTCAACAAAGTTCTTCAAAAGGCATCTCCATCCCTGACTTCAAGTTATACTATAGAGCTACAGTAACAAAAACTGCCTGGTACTGGCATAAAACAGACTTGTGGATCAATGGAATTGAATTGAAGATCCTGACATTAACCCAAAACCTTATGAAGACCTGATCTTTGACAAAGAGTCTGAGAATATTCAATATAAAAAAAAGATAGTATATTTAACAAATGGTGTTGGCATAGCTGGCTTGTAGTATGTAGAAAAATGCAAATAGATCTAAGCCTATCACCCTGCATGAAACTCAAATTCCAGTAGACCAAAGACCTCAACATAAACCCAGCCACACTGAGCTTGAAAGAAAAGAAAGTGGGAAATACCCTCCAATGCATTGGAACAGGTGACCACTGCTTAAATATAAAATGAGTAGCACAGACACTAAGAACAACAAACAATAAGTGGGACCTCCTGGAACTGAGAAGCTTCTGTAAAGCCAAGGACACACTCAATAAAACAAAACGACAGGCTACAGAATGGGAAAACATTTTCACCAACCCTACAAGTGACAAAGGACTGATCTCTAAAATATATAGAGACCTCAAGAAACTAGAACCCAAAACCTTGAATAACCCAATCAAAAAATGTGGTTCATAACTAAAAAGGGAATTTTCAGCAGAATTACAAATGGCTGAAAGATACTTGAAAAAGTTCTCGACATCTTTAGTCATCAGAGAAATGCAAATCAAAATAACTTTTGATACGACCTTACACCTGGCAGATTGGCTAAGATAAAAGACATAGATGACAGCCTACACTGGAGAGGATGTGGATCAAGGCGAACACTCCTCCATTGTTGGTGGGAGTGTAAGCTTGTTCAGCCACTCCAGAATGCAATATGGCGGTTTCTCAGAAAACTGGGAATCAATCTTCCCAAGGACCCAGCAATACCACTTCTGGGTGTATACCCTAAAGATGCACAGTCACACTCCAAAGGCATTAGCTCAATTATGTTCATAGCAGCATTATTTGTAATAGCAAGAACCTGGAAACAACCTAGATGTCCCTCATCTGAAGAATGGATTAACAAACTGTGGTACATCTACACAATGGAATACTACTCAGCAGTAAGAAAAAATGATATCCTAAAATTTGCAGGCAAATGGATGGATTTGGAGAATATCCTCATGATCGAGGTATCACAGACTCAGAAAGATAAGCAGGGGATGTACTCACTCATTAATGGTTTCTAAACAAACTAACAAGAAAAAAGCCAAGCATACCCAAGCTGCAAACCACAACCACTGAAAAGCTTGGGATCTTGAACACCTTGGACGAGCACCTTGGAGCCCATTCCCTCCAGAAGAACACCTGACCCAGTCTTGTTGTTAGGGTCAGGAAAGCGGATCTGCCTGGAGTTGATGCTGAACTAAGCTGCCTTGGGACCTTGGGACCTCCTGCTATTGCTGGAGAGGAGATAAGGTGATGAGGAGCAGAGAGAGTGACTCGGAGGGGCAGGAGGGGGAAGGGAGTTTGGACAAGGGGATACATGGATAAAAAAATGAGACTTTATTCATAATAATAAAAAGAAATATGTGTGTGCAAGCATGTGTAAACATATACGTAACAACAACTAAAGTATAAAAGGCTCTATATTTTATGACAGCAAGGAGAGGGGAGACTTAAGGGAAAAAAGAGAAGAATAAAAATTATGTAAGTATATTATATCTCAGAAAGTAAATAATTATTTAAAAACAACAGTGGTCTATCTGTGCCCTAGGCCAGTGTGGAACTAAAAGAGGGGGTCATATAACTTACTTATTAAGTATATGTTAAAATTTTATACCTTTGGTCACTTAAAATCCGAATTCCAGTTCTGGCCCTACATGAAGACACTCTGATTTGCTTTGAAGATTATTGTTATCTCCCCCAAGAGTGAACCCAACTGTGGCTGTTATTCATTTGGCCAGAAGACTGTCTTTCACGAAAGGTGATATACATGAAGAGCTGCTAAGGTGAGGAGAAGAATTATTATTCTGTAATGAGGTAATATTTCTGCATTCCACAGAAGCCCCTCCCTAGAAGCAGTTGCATGAAGCTCTTTGCTGCAAAGGTTGCCCACTTTACAGAGTTCTAAATCCAACAGCATAGTTTCCTTCCTCCCTTTTTATATCTTTTTATAGACAAGAATCCTAAACATCTTTGCCCTAGCATTCTGGACTTTCTTTCTGTTTCCTCTGAAGACCCACCTTCCCACCTCTTTTTAAAGCTATTTTATAACTTCATTGCTAATGCTAACTCCACAGACACGATATTTTTCTGTCTCTTCATACTCTGCCTCCTGGCAACTGCCAAGATATAGTTTGACTGTTCTGTTTTATTTTTTTTTTCTCAAACTCTGATAAAGTAGACATCGAGCTTCCAAACAGCAGCAAAATAAAACCTATTTCCAAATATTTTTCTTCCTTCCCTCCCTCTCTTTATCCAGCCTTACTTCCTTTCTTTTACACTCATCATTTACCTTTTTCTCTTTTTCCTTCTTTTCTTTGATTAAAAGGACAGTCCTGTGCCATAAAGAAAAAGCAGTTGTCAGGTGACCAGTTACATTCTTTCAAGGCTTATTATTGGCATAACCACAATGAAAAATGAGAGAAAGGAAGTGTCATTCCAGAGTCCAATAAAATATATGTGATTCTCAATACCACCCTTGAAAAATTCAGTTGTCAATGGGAAAATACATGAAGGGATGCTGATATAAAGCAGATGTGATGAGAGTAGAATGAATATTGTCCCTCTCCACCTCTGTTTTAAATCTGTTTTAAATTTATAGCAAGTCTTGAGAATAAATGCTTTTATTTTTGGAGATTGTGAACATTTTAGAAGGTGATTCAATCACACACACACACACACACATACACACACACACACACACACACACACACACACACACACACACACACACACACGTTCTGCTTTCCTACCAAGTATTTATCACAGGAAAGTTAATAGAAAGCTTTTTTAGTTGTCAATTTTTTTTCTTTTTTTATGGCTCATCAAAACTCAACAAAAGTAAGAGCTACCTAACACTCAGGAAGATATATAAAGATAAAAGTAAGTACAAAAGAACAATTATTGATGACTTTATTTTAGAGGGCTGCTCTATATGTTCTATTTAGGTACATAGCAATTATTGACATAATACCACATCCACCTGGTAATTAATAATTTTTCTTTTGGCTTTGGCCACATAGGAAATTTTATAAACCATGTAAGCAGAACTCTCAAATCTGCACTTACAGTAATTAATCTGCAGCTCATATTCATATTAAGATAAGTCTGATATTACCAGCCTATTTCCTCTGAGCAAGCGTGCCATGCTGTTTGGTCTTTTTCAGTCTTGTCTTCCTGTGAGTGTGATAATTATAAACCATAGTTAGTACAATCTTCAGAGACTTTCCATAACTTCTCTAAAATTTACCCTTGGTCCATATGTATTTCCAATGCTTCCACTTTACACATATCTAAGTGCTTTAATATCAGTAGATTAAACTCCTGAGTCTACGGTAAGCATTATATTATGGGATGTTAGTTTATGTCATTTCCTAAATCATAACTTTACAAATTTGAGGATATTTTTACCTAAGGTGGAGGAAGGTCCGTCTAGCTTGGATAATGATGTAATTAGTTGGTTCACATCATAACATGCAGACAGGGCTATGTTTCAGGTTTGTTGACTTAGTAAGAAGTGTCCAGGATTGTGTCATTAGTCCCCTCTGTTAACCACCAGCACTTTCAATGAAAGGTCTTCTTACCAAACAATTGTAAACTAGCTATAATGAGAAAAAATATTTGCATATTTTCTTCATATCCATAAGAATACACATACTGTTTTAAAATGGCATCTGTTAATGGAAGTGACTCTAATAGTTATGGCAGTAGGTCCTAGAATCTTTTGGGCCAGAATTGTACCACATAGCTATTTCTGAATTATTCAAGCAAATAACAGAATATTTCTTCTTTAACTTACATCTTTTAAATGCATTTAATATAATAATTATTAAAAGTGTATATTTTAATACTGTAATTTTTATTTCTTTTAGGTTCAACTTTAATATGTGTATTATTTATCACCATTTTAGGATGACAATACCAAATATCCTATTCTAAAGTTACCTCATAACAAGTAAAATGCTGATTTACAGAGTTGCTTCTTTGTTTAAGAAGGAAACAAATAAAAACTATTGGTAAAATTATGTTCAAGGATTATAAGCTTGCAGAAATTTAAGTATGTGCTTCAGAATCTCTCATGCCTTAAAATTTATTATTAAATAAAAATGAATGTGGTAATTATATTGTCATGAAAAATAAGCATTTGATAATTGGGAAATTTAAAAATATACATAGTAAGGTAAATTGCTTGATTCTTAAAAGAACTAATTAAAAACAAATTACAGGTATTTTGTTTTTAAGAGTTTTGACAAAAACTTCAAACCTGTAAAAAATGTCCTGTCTAAATGTTATAGTAATTGTACTTGCTAGTTTTATGCTAACTTGATAAAAGGAATAGTAATCAAAGAGGAGAAAATGAGGGAATGCCTGCCTAAAATCCAGTTGTAGGCAAGCTTGTAGGGCATTTTCTTATAGTGACTGGTGGTAGAAGGCCCAACACATTGTGGGTGGTTCTATCTCTGGGTTGGTGGTCCTGGTTTCTATAAGATTGCAGGTTGAATAAAACATAAAAAGCAAGCCAGTAAGCAGCACCACCCATGGCATCTGTATTACCTCCTGCATCCAGATCCTGCCCTTTTTAGGTTCTTGCCCTAATACCTAATACCTCAGTGATAAATATTACCTGGAAGTGTAAGCTGAAATAAACCTTTTCTTTCTGAAGTTGCTTTGTTGGTAGTGTTTCATCACAGCAATAGTAATGTTGACTAAGACAGAGATATACTACAAATGACAGAGGTCATTAAGCTCAGGTCATGGTCACCATGAAGAAGCTTTCATACTCTGACGGAAAATACGAAACATGTAAAAAGTTAAAAAGCAATAAAATAATCTAAGATTTAATGCAGCCAATATAGATGCCTTGCAATTAAATGTATTATAAGCCAGTGGTTGAATTATATACTAATAATAATTTCTATCAAAGATGATGAGAAAATAAGTAAATAATACCAATTAAAAGGTCACTATATATCAAATTATAAGGTTTTTTTATTTGCAATACTAGAGAAAAACATATTCTATAAACTTACACATATTAAAGGATGAGATACTATGTCATGAAGTTTGTTTATTCTTGATAAAAAACCTGAACAAATAATATTTCAAAGAACACAGGTACAAATATCTTAAAATAAATCCAATCTAAACATGTGTCTTGAAAATATGAGATGACTAAGTGTGTTTAGTCCAGTGTATACAGATGTTTTAACATTTAAAAATCCATCAAGATAAGTCCACTAACTTAAAATAATGAAATAAAAATGACAATAGATATAGAAAAAATGTTTCTTTTTGTTTATTTTAAGAGAGGGCTTCTCTATGTAACAGCCCTGGCTTTCCTGGAACTCCCTCTGTACACCAGGCTGGACTTACAGAGATCCTCTTGCCTCTGCTTCTCAAGTGCTGGATTATAGGCATATGCCTGGCTCTAGAAATTTTTTAAATAAAATCCAGACACATCTGATTTAGAGATACATTTAGTGGTAGAGCACTTACCAAGAGCACAAATAAGACTCTGGATTTGGTCCCTAGTACACACAAGCATGCATACCCCCCATGAATTCATATGTATTCATGTGTTTGTTAAACAGGAATAGAAGTACCATTAATGTGGAAAATGGAACATTTATGAAAACACCATAACTATTATTTTACTTAACAGAATAAATTTCTGTCTTTTCTTCCTTAAATTAGAAAAAGACAAGGATGTATGATTTCAGGTTTTACTCAACATTGTAATGCTGGTTTCTGGATAAATACTAAGTAAGAGCAATAAGATTTTAGGTAAGAAATAAACAAATTTGACTTTGTTAATAATATGATTAAACAATCAAAATGTGTTTTTGTGTTAAAAAAAATGTTTCTCCTTGAGTTTCTTATGTTCAAGCAAAGCTTTGTTCTATAACCTTTAATAGAAATGCTTGGCAGATTAATTAGTTTGCAGATTCTAACGTATTTCAGTGTAAGACATATGTTGTAGCTGTCTACAACTATTGTTCATCGAGGGAGACATTCCCAAGAAATCCATTTACAACTAAGCTAAGAAATATCACAGGATTCAAGGTCAATATATAAATTTCTGTTGCATTTTTTTTAGCTGGCAGCAATCAGTTAGAAAATAAGATGTATGATTTCTGTTAGTTTCCAAACTCAGAACCATTAGACATAAAGTTCACATCAAAAGTTTAAGTTTCTTTCACTGAAAATGACTGACAATTTTTTTCAGTACTTGGAGAATTGGAGAAATATGTAATATGCATTAATTTAAAATTTTGAATATTGTTAATATTAATTTCTTTTTGATTTAATGATTTAATATAATCCAATTAATATCCCAGCTATTATTTTTGTAAAAATTGATATGCTGAATGTGATATATATGTGGAAATGCACCATGGAATTCTCTAAGTATCTAGAACATGATGAATGAATTTGAAGGTCTTCAAATGCTTGGCTTCATGACCTACAACAAAGCTACATTAACCAAGGCAATATAGGTCAGTGTCACAATAAACAGAGACATGAGTGGAACAAACCAGAAAGTCCAGAAATAGGTTCCAACAAAGAGCTTGAATTGCCTTTCACATCAGGGAACAATTATGGGGGAAGGAATTCATATCCACAAATAACACCAGCTAAGAGTGTGGAGGAAACCAGTGAGCCACAGCTCAAGGTACATACTGCATAGTTATAGAAGTGTGCTGATTCACATGATACTGTGAAAAATACACATACATATATTGGAGAGGATTACAAAAAGTGACATCTGGTTCTTAATTAGGATAAAAAATATTCTGGGCACAAAAGGAATTTAAAAAAGAGGGAGGAAGAAGTAAGAAAGGGAATGAGAGATGAGGGAGAAGAAAGAGTAATGAAAAATACAAGGATTTATTGAATTTTAACTTTCTCAAAATTGAAATTTTCTGCTCAATTACTAGTAAAGCCAAATCATAGAGTTTGGAAACCTATTTCTAAAACATAAATTTCATGACAAATTTTATACAAACTTCCTGTAAGAATGAATTTCTTCAAAATTAATACAGATTGGATTTGACGGGCAAGACCTCCTGAGGATCTTGGCTGCAGACATAAGGAAGGAAGCCAGAAGACTACAAGACAGGTGATGAGTATGCTGATCCCTCTGCATGGGAATAGCACTGAGTCTGGATAAGACATGATAAATTTTTTAGGCCACAGAATTCTCATGAGTTATTATTGCATGGCATCCTTTCATATGTCATGAACAGAAATTTGGTTATTCAGTCCTAACAGATTTATAAAGCTGACAGATGCCCTTTACCTGCTCAAACAATAAGCAAAAAATTATCTTTAACTAACTTATACATACCACACATTCCATATTTGTGTTAATGTAGATGTATATGTTACTTTTAAAAGTATATGTGTTTTCAGAACAATAGGACCAGATATAAATGAAGACAAGTAGCCAAAGTTATCCACCTTCTCAGAATGTCTCTGTTGCAGTTTCCCCAAAATTCTGTATCCTTAGCAGCTTCAAAGCTGGTAGCTGAGATGGTTGAGCTTCACAGCCTTTTCCAGCTATGATTTCAGATAATCTCTATGTTTTTCCAACACAGAGACTAAACAAACAACAAAAAAATTACAGCTACCCTTCCTAGGACTTGATCATTATTCTAATTTTCTCAGTGCCTCCTAAAGATGCCATTGCCCTCAGCCAACAGGAAGCAGTCTATAGAACATGACACCCATACTTCCAAGAGGTAGGTGTGTGTGTGTGTGTGTGTGTGATGTTTCTGGTTGTTTGGTGAATTTTTGTCATTGTTTAGGAGGATTAGTTACACTTAGTTACTGGTCAAGGTCAGAAAAAAGAAACCAAATCAAGAATGTTGGATTCAAGAATCTCTTTTTGAAAATAAAAGAGGGAATATAGAAATAATAGTTTAACAAGACAGTAATCAGAACTCCCCCATGGCCTCTGTTTCAGGTACTGCCTCCAGGTTTTCTTAATTTGTGTTAGTATCCTGACATCCCTAATGATGAACTATAAGCTATTATCTTAAATAAATCCTCTCCTTCTCAATTTGAATTTGGTCATGGTGTTTCATCTCATGAGGAAAAAAATAACCTAGATAGGTTAACTGGTCATGCCTGGAAGGCAGCTCTGGGAGGAGTTGAAGGGAAAATGGGAATAGGAATTGGTCATATTTTATTTTATATAAATGTAATAAACTCTCAAAATTAACTTTTAATAAATTTGACAGTGTTGACTTTTTTCTAACTATATTTTCTTCTACTTATAACTTATATACAATTAAAATATAAAAATAATAGTTTAAAAGAGTAATTTGTTAAATCTATTTTTAACCTAAAACAACTATTATTTTCAAATATTTTATATTGTTATGGATTTTTAAATATTCATACAAATTTAAGGTTGTTTTTATATTGTATATATACTTCTACTCTTGTTTAAGGTAAAGTACCTGTACAGCTGATGTAACAGTGTAATGTAAATTTCCAGTACTTGAAAATTATTATTCTAAACTACCTAGCATGACTAAGAAATGCAGGTTAGTATTTAGTCATCTACCAATCAAATTTATGGCCATGTCAGTTATGTTTTCAAGGTCAAACATATTTGAGATGGACAGATGATCTTCGAACACCTCAGAGTCCTGTAAAACATAGCATTTAAGATATTTTGATAAGTTTTTCATGACAGTAAAACACATCTGCTTTAGATAGCACCAATCTACTCCAAAAAAATGATGATTGGCATCAAATAACCTTTGCATGGAGCTTACTTTCTTTGTGGCGAAGTTATCCACTGGGGAAAGAGAATTTCCTTGCCTTGACTGTTAATTGAACAAGCAGGACACAAAAATAGGCAACTGCCAAACTTTGCCAACACAAGATAGGAGAGTCCTTCAGAATCCTTGGTATACAGAAAAGTCTGTTAGAATTTAAGCCTGGAGGTTGAACATGGATGCCTCACCATTGCAGAGGAAACTTGGGTGGCTCTCCAGGAAGCCAGCTGCTTCTGTTATTTCTATAGTTTTGGAATTTGATTGCTTTGAAGTTCCTGTTTATTCAGGTAATATTAGATGTTTCTTTGGCCTTTGATGGAGTTGGAGACTAGGTAGTAATGGTTAAAGTTTCTTTATTACCAAATTTAGAAAGGAAAGTTACATAAGAGATGTAAAGTCTGTAAGGTTGAGAAACATAAAATCTTAAGTTATTTATCTAAGTAGATGTTTTAATGTCTGAAAAGATATCTTTAGGATGGTAATACAAATTGTGATAAAAATGTTTTAGATGTAAACTTTGTGTTTATCAAGATAAGATTTCTCCAAATTTGCAAAATGCAAATGAATTGGGTATTATAAATATATTCTTACTTGGTAATTGTTCTTATTGTATAAATTTTACTGTATTAGAGTTTATTTAAACAAAAGGGGGAAATGTTTTGGGATCCTTGTTCATTGTGTGAACTTGTATTTCTGTGACTGGTGTAATAAAAAACTGAATAATCAATAGCTAGGCAAGAGATGTCAAGTGGCAAGTTTTCTAGACAAAGAAAGAGACAACTCTGAGAGGAAGACAGGTAGAATGGCTAGCCAAAGTCGGATGAAGCAGGATGGGCAGTATAAAGATGAGGTAAGTCATGTGGCATAGCATAGATTAATATAATTGGGTTAATTTGTTATAAGAGGCATGAAGGAACAAGCCTAAGCTAAGGCCAAGCTTTCATAATTAATAATAAGTCTATGTGTCGTTATTTGTGAGGTAGAAATCCGAATGAGAAGGCATTGCTACAGCTCTTAGGCAGCTGTGTACATATACCAGGCAAACTTTCAAAACTACACACTTTATATATGTAAATTTCATTGTTTGTGAATTGTGCCTTAATTTTAAAAACATGTAGTTTTGGTGTATTAAATATATCCAATACAAAGAATTGTCACAAAAGACAAATACTCCAGTTTCCGACAGAACATGACCATTGCAAATCACAGCATAGAGCTACATTAGAAGTGAACACACCTGCTCATGCTAGTAGGTTCTTATACTGGTCATGACCTAAGAAAATAATCACGTTTTTCAAAGCTTCATTCTTTTCATCTGAAAATTGAATGTCTTCAGCTACAGTGGGGATTGTGCTTACAAATAAGTTTACAAAACATAGGACACATAAAGTGTTATCCTAGTTGATGTGTTGAAGTATATCAGGTTTACAAAAAAACCCCACTTGAGTATTACTGTTCATACTGTACAGTGATCCTAAGCCCTGCCATGAAGCCATGGGATTCTAAAAAAGACAATTCAATGTTCTGTATATGCAAAATTAGTAATAATAACTAGTCTGAGATTCATGTCATGTCTTTCTTATTGATGTGTTACACTTTGGTTGATTGATCTGGATTTTTTTCCAGATGTCATGAGATTAAATTAAATTTTTCAGAGTGATGAACATAAAATGAATAGACTTAATAGCCTGATAGTTCTTAGTTGTCCCTGTTGGAGTTTCAGTGGGGAAGCAAAAGGAACAGCAAAGTGCATACTTGAGCTGATTGTCTTTTTTAAGCTAAGCTTCAAAGGTACTAGGGCATTTTCAGAAGGCGGTAAGTGTCCCCAAATTCCATTTGAATTATGGGACAACCAATGCTATGACAAAAATAAGCTTCAGAAATAAAGAGCTAAGTGTGGTTATCTGGAATTAGAACCACTTCCAAAAAGCTTGAACAATAGCCACTGCATTACAGAAATAGGTTTAATGTCAAACAGACAATTAGGAGCCAAAGCATTATGAATTACAGACATTTATTTATTTTTTTTTAAGCTGGGATAAATAACACATAAATTTTCTTTCTTTTCTGTTTCCTACAAAGAAAACAGGCATAGGATGGATTTCACATACATTGTGGTGTATATTTCAAACAGCATTGACACATCTTTATGGGTTTGCCCATTTCCAGGAAAATAGCAACATGTTTTGAGTTTGTAAATAAGCAGTGTGGCTGCTCCTGTTATCAGGGAGCTCTACCTGAGTTAATTTATCAGTTAGTTCTGTGTGAGTGAGTAATCCTCACAGTAAACATGCACTCCACAGTAAACACACTTATCCCCAAGCCAAATGATGGAGTCAGCTCAATAAATAAAAGCCCTGGCAGTAATACCTTCCTTTTACAATTAAAAACTAATTATTGGTTGAAATAAACAGTCTGCTAATTTCATTCATTATGTGCAGCAAACAAAGCCCTATGGAGCGCACATACTTGGGAACTTGCTTTGGTTCTTGAACATTAATATATTTGTGTATGTTGTATACATTTTAGAGCCTCTGTTGGCCATTTCACAAAGACCATTGCAGACTGGAGAATCTTAATAGAATCTCCAATTCTTAATACTTGGAGATTCTTAGTAGAAAATAGAGTGCCTAACATGAATACCACAGGCAACAACCTTCTGCTCAATAAAGGCACTCAAGACATCCAGGACCCAATAGTAAAATAAAAATAGCTCTCTATTGCTGTGACATTTGAGGAAACTACAAGGTTCAGTCTCTTTTACTACATATAAGTAAAAGATGCTAATATTATGATTAAAAAGAAAATGTTCTATTAATGACTAATAATCACCACTAAGCCAATACATCAAGAAATATTGTCCTTGGTTGAAAAATGTTATTCAGTGGTACTGTACTTGCTCATCACAACATGGCTAAAAACAAGCCAAAACAAAAAATAACAAAATGTTATTATACATGATATATTGCATGCTCCATTTTTCCATGTCCAGTGCTTTATTTACACTTTCTGTTTATGATTGTGATGGTGCACAATATACTGAATAAGACAAACTAACAGATAGCAAGGAACCAGCACAAGCCTTAAAACAGACTCAGGTCAATGGAACAGAAGAGGAATTACTGGAAGTAATTCTGATTGCTGGCAGCTGGATGACTTTTTTAGAAAGATGCTAACAACACACAACGGAGAAAGGAATACCTTTTTAATGAATGGTGATGGGAACTTTAGTATCCACACACAGGAAAGAAAGCTCTTCATCCGTCTCTAACATCTTTCAAAAGTAAGTTAAAATAGATTAAAGACTGGACTGTCTGAAACTATAAAGACTGGAATCTGAAACTATAAAACTTTTAGAACAAAACATAAGAAGAAATTTCAGGGCATAGAAATCACAAATTATTTTTAGGAGGACAAGACTCCAAAAGTACAAGAGTCTAAAGCCAAAAAAAGTCAATAGTCAAATCAAAGTTATATCAAACTAAATTTTTTTACAAGGCATTAGAAATAGTCAACGGAGGAGACAAAATAAAGACTATAAGAGAAATTAAAATCTGACAAAAAGTCAGATAAATACATGAATGCATATATATATATATATATATCAGATTTTATGGAGCCCTCCTGAAACTCAATTCAATAGCAAAATGGCCCAATTTTTAAGTGGGTAATAAATCTGAATGAACATTTCTTAAGAGGCAAAATGTACATAATCAATAAAATACTGAACAGCATTAATCATGTGAGATGCCAACCAGACCATAATTAGATATCATATCATTGAGCTATGATTGACTATAGCTAATATAATAAGAGATAACAAATGCTGGAAAGGGTGTGAGTGAACGGGAGTATTTGCACACTGTTGGTGAGAACAGAATTGAGTGTAGATTATAGTATAAAGGGTTGTTCAAAAGTTAAAAATAAAGTATCTTTATGACACAGCTATCTTGCTGTTTGATATTATCCAAAGAAAATGAAAGCCATATGTCAAAAAGAGACATCTACATCCCTCAGTTTAGTAGAATGCTAGACACAAAAGTCAAGAAGTAGATAAACCATTTGATCCACCAACTAACTAGAAGTTATGGTAAAATATTGTTTAGTCATAAAAAGAAAGCAATCCTGAAAATGTGAATAAAAATGTAGATCATTGTACCATATAAAATGTCAGAAAAACAGACAAGACCTACATAGTCCTTCTCAAAGGTACAATTTAAAATGTTGATCTGGGTACAATGGTTGTATAGCTGATGAGAACATGGGAAGTGGAAGAGAAGGAAGAGGAAGAGAAAATTAATCTCAACTTGTAATTAGTTGTAGTGAAACATTCTTCTGTGCTTATTTTTTTTCTTTTTATTTTTTTTTTAAAAAAAAGTTCTTTTTTTTCCATGTACCTACCTGCTCACCCATCTTTCCCTCCTCCCAATCCTTCCCAGTCTGCCTTCAGCCTCCCCTATTCCATCCTGCAATCCCCTCCCTGAAAAGCACAAGAAGTCTCAAGGTGGGTCAGCTCAGCGTGGTTCATAGACTCTAGGCAGATCCCATTTTCTTATCCCAATATCAAGAATGGGTTAGGTGCTCCTTTGCAAGGAATGGGCTCCTATTGCAGAGTGCAGTGACCATACTTCCCACAACAATAATATAAAATAGGATTTTTTTAATTTTTGATATACCAGATTCTATTTGTAGCCATTAAATCATGAACCCCTCGAGACTGAGTGGATAATATTCCATCAAAAAGTTGTAGTAGTTACAAAAATACAAGAATATCCATGTATTTTATGCAATAACTCACTACAGGAATTCAGCCTGATAAATTAATTCAAAGCAAATTATTATTTGAAAGCAGATGCCACAAAAGAGGAAGAAAAGGAGTAATGAAATTGAGATGAAGTAAAAGTAAAGTAGTCAGAAAAATTCCTGGTAAACTTATAACATAAAGAAGTACACTGTGCATTTGTAATAGCTGAGTCAAATTCAATTTTTAAAAAAGTACATGCAGGGTCCAAAATACATAACACCAATAGGCACAATAGGGCCACCTAACATTAAGGAATGAGGGAAGTCCCTCCCACAGAGCCTCATCAGTGCCACTCTATGAAGAACAGGAAATAACCTTCTACAGTATGTTTGCCACCAATACATCAGTTCAAACCCCAAATTCTAGTCAATAGGAATCAGTTGTACTAGGAAAACAAGCCATGGTATGTAGTGGGATTATGTTGGTAATGTAAATATTTGTCTCGCCTATGGGTTTAATAAAAAACTGATTGGCCAAAGGCAAACAGGAAGTGTGGACGGGGCTACAAGACTAAGAAAACTCAGGAACATCTCAGAGCAGTGACAGATGCCAAACAGATGCCAGAGTCACCAGAGCTGCCAGGGGATGCAGAGAAAATACTGCCATGAGAAAAGATACCAAGTTGTGCAGCTGAACAAGATGGGTTGACTTCCGATGAAGGAGCTAGCAAGTTATATGCCTGGGCTCTAGGTCAATCAGCGTAAAAGTAATACAAGCATCTGTGTGATTCTGTGGGACTATGGATCTGAACCTCTGAGTTAGACCAGAAAGTCTGGGCTAGAAGCATTTACAGCAATGGTAAATATACATACCTCTATGATGGTGTTGTTTGAATCACAAGCAAATGTAGAATATATACATGGATAAATAAATAAATGTGTAAGTTAGTGGTCTTAAAAACTGTTGAAAAGAAACAGTAGCATTCATACATATGTCATGGAAAAAATGAAAGTTCTCAGTCATGAAGCAAATCTGGTCCAGTTATGCAACTCTTTTCCCACAAGTGGGTATTACTGGTCAGCTTTACATAAGACTTTCTTGTTATTTTAAGAGAGGAGCTATCACTAAAGGAAACATAATACTCATCATAGCAATGAAAAAGGTGTGTCACAAAATTATAAAAAGTACAACATTTCTAATTGATAGAGCAATTTTACACTACAAACCTAGTTCTAAAAGAAATAATGTACCTATATCATTATAACTGGGACACAGATTCAACTAAGATGTTGGCTAGGAAAAACAAAATTAAAATCAGTATTAAGATTGAGTGTCATCAGAATCCAGTATATTTCCGCCATTGAAGATGGTTTATCTGCAGAGAGAAATATAGAGTTTTATGAGATACCAAGCAAAATATAAATATATAAAAGGGACTAACAATTACGTATTAAGGTGGACATGTAGACAAATAGGAGTAGACACATGAGTATAAAATTTTGATCATGTATTTGAAAATGTTTCCTTTGTGTCTTTGAACTTGACTTACAAAAGATATGTAATTTTACTACAAAAAGTTTTAATTTGAGAAAGATTCCACATAATTGAAAATTTTGCAACCAAATCAATTATGAAACATTTGATATTCTTATGTTTAGAATTAATTATTAAGAGATAGGAAAATGAAATATTCTGTTTTTTATTTCAATAGTTTACCCATCAGCCAGATTAAAGCAATAGTAGTGAATATTATTCTAGCTACAATGTTCAAAGAATTTGTCTCCTAGTTATTTCAGAACATAAGCCCATAAAGTCTCACAAACACACTTGCCTCTCTAGAGCTGAACAAGGATAAGAAACCTGTAAAAGAGGATGAGAGGAAAGACCACAAGGCCTCAACCCCACACACAGAGACACACAGACACAGACACAGACACACACACACACACACACACACACACACACACACAAAACAAACAAACAAACAAAAACTACTGGTGACTAAAGAATGCAAAAGGCAGGCGAAATTGTCTGCCTCCAAGAAGAGCTCACTAACTGGTTCCTCACTACCAAATGGTAGCCCAGAAAACATATATACAAGGTAACATTGTGCAGACTGAGCAGGTTGCATTTATGTACTCAAGAATATTCATGCATACATACACATATGTGTGAAACAACAATCAATGAATAAAAGACCATAAACTTGAAAGAGAGCAAAGAGAGGTCTATGGGAGAGCCTGGAGAGAAAAAAGTGAAGCGAGAAAGATGTAACTCTATTATAACATCAAAATATGAAAGAAATAAAAAAAAATCTTTTAATGGCCCATTTTTATTTTTATAGAATAAAGTCTCATTTTGTATCCATGTATCCCATTGTTCAAACTCCCTTTCCCCTCCTGATCCCTCCCAGTCAGTCGCTCTTCTCCCTTCATCATAGCAATCTGTCAAGTGTCTACCATTTGTAGAAATGAGAAATTGACTTGCAGTAAAATTGCTATGGAATGTTCTTCTTGTACAGTATAAAGATTGGTCACTCAACTTGGTTTAATAAATGCTGATTGGCCAGGTGCCTGGCAGAAAGTATAGGCAGGGAAACCAAACTAAGAATGCTGGAAAGAAGGGCAGAGTCAGGAGTCACAAATCAGATCCAGAGGCAGCAAGATGAGAATGCTGTACAGAGAAAACATGCCAAGCCACATGGCTAAATGTATATAAGAATTGTGAGTTAATTTAAGTGTAATAATTAGTTATTAATAAGCCTTAGCTACAAGCTGAGCATTTATTAATAATATAAGCCTCTGTGTGGTAATTTGGGAAACAGCTGCTGGGTATTTGAGAATTGCTAGTGGGACAAAAACATCTGCTTATAGATTCAAAGAAGCTGCTTCAGTATCTTCCCAGTGCCCAACTGCAGAGCCTGTACCTTAAAGCCAAGTATCACTTGCTCTCTGATTTCTCCTCTGCTGTATTTTACTCTCTAGTATTAGGTCATGCAAGAGTTACACTGTCTCTTCCTAGATCTAGCTATTCTACAGTGTGTGGAAACCAGAAGAGAGTATAAGATGCTCTGGAACTGATGTTACAGGTTGTAGTGAGATGTCATGGGTGCTGGGAACTTAACCCAGGTTCTCCGCAAGAGCAGCAAGCTCTTAAGTGAATTATTTCTTCACTCCATAATATAGGATGTTTTAAATATCACTCTATAAAATATCTGATCATCAGAGTTCATGTGTATGTTCTCTGTGTTTGACTCTAATACTGTCATACTTTATCTGCCCAAAACTTAGCATCCAAAGACTTACCAGAAGTATTCTCATTTGACAATATATATTTCATAGGGTTTGATTATTGATGTTTTAAAAAAAATCCTGAATTCCTGAGGTACTAAATCTTATAAGCTACAGAAGCTGTAGAGTAAAGGTATACGGTCATCTTCTGTAGAATGCAATAACACTTTCTGTTAAATGTTGCTTGTAGTTAAACATTTGAAGAAATAGATTTACAAATATAGTGAGCAGTAGACATTTCACGAAAACTCAGACTTTTTCTAAGACATAGTACAAAATGTATGAACATTGTCCTTGACAGTATTAATAAGAAAAATACCCTAGCATTAAATCTAATGTAGTAAATAAAGCTATAAAACCTTAAATTGCAATTTAGCTATCACTATATTACTGAGAAAAATTGCACACATGTAAGTTCCAGCATGAATCCAGAAATCCAGGCTTCTATGTAGAGCTACAGTATGCTTCTGGATAATGGAAATCATATTTGAGAAGAACAGAGAGAGGATTTAAAAAGTCTTTTGTTCAGGTAACATATTAGAGTTTCTTATAAATAAAAAAAAAAACAAATCTCTCTCTCTCTCTCTCTCTCTCTCTGTGTGTGTGTGTGTGTGTGTGTGTGTGTGTGTGTGTATGTGTATGTGTATGTGTGTGTAGCATTGGTGGTCTCTTTTAGAATTGATAACCCAGGAAATTGAATAGCTAGAAAATGGCCAGTCAGAATATTTAAAATTCAATACTGTTTCTACCTAGCAAGGAAACACAGTCAACTAATATCAACTTTAATATTTGACTTAGGGATGGGGAGATGGCTCAGGGCTTAAAGACTAGGCTCACAACCAAAAATATTTGACTTAATGGTAACTAAAATGGTTTTCTGTAAAACTAACTAAAATTTACAGGACAAAGGAGTTTTTGAGCATAAAATATAAAGAAGATATAGGGGAGAAACAGTCCAGTTAAATCAAGGTTCCAGGACCAGGTGCTGTCTGCAGAGCATGTCCCAGCACACTCTGGAGCAGGCAGAGATAAACTCTGCCTGTCATGGTACCCCCAGCTGCTGCTGAGGGAATTAGCACAGCTACCCACCTCCATCTGAGTGAACAAACAAGGACTGGGGACCCTGAAGGACAGACTCAGACCCCGCCCAGAGGTGAGGAGGGGTCAGCAGGCCCCAGCACCTGTATCACTGTCAGGGAGAGTTGATCTCCCTTTGGTTCTGGTTTCTGGTTCTGGGATGGGGTGCTGTCTCCAGAGCATATCCCAGCACACTCTGGAGCAAGGGGAGATAAACTCTGCCTGTCATGGTCCCCCTAGCTGCTGTTGAGGGAGTTTGCAGGGCCGCCACCCCACCTCCAATTGGTCAGACAGAGAAAGATTGAAGACTTGAAATTCAGTCCCCTGCACAGTGCAGAAGTAGTGATTGAGCAGACCTTTTCATCCAAGGTCACAGGAGACATACAAGCCCCAGTGACACAACTGACCAGGAGCCACTTAATCATGAACCACTAAAGCCATGGGCAAACGCCAGTGTAAAAACTTACATAATAATATAAAGAACAACAAGGTAACTCCAGAAGAAAGTGGCAATCCTACTACAAATACAAGACCTGAACTGAGCAATGAAGAGGAAACAGAAGGAAGTAACACCAAAAATTCCTTTGAATTGAGGCTCTCAAAGAAGATATGAAAAATAGCCTTAAAGAAATAGGAGAAAATACAAACAAAAAATTGGAAGAGATGAACAAATCTATGAAAGAAACATGCCAGGAACTAAAAGCTGAAATAGAAGCAATAAAAAAGGCACAAAATGAAGCAAAGATGGAAATAGAAAATCTGAAGAAAAAAGTTGGAACCACAGATACAAGCATAACAAACAGAGTTTAAGAGATGGAAGATAGAATCTCTGAAGTGGAAGACTCAGTAGCTCAAATAGATATATCAGTCAAAGAAAATAGTAAAACTAAAAAAGCCATAACTCAAAATGTTCAAGAAATCTGGGACACCATGAAAAGACCTAATTTGAGAATAATAGGAATAGAAGAAGGAAAAGAATACCAGCTCAAAGGCACAGATAATGTTTTCAATAAAATCATAGAAGAAAACTTCCCTAACCTGAAGAAGGAAATGCCTATAAAGATACAAGAAGCTTACAGAACACCAAATAGATATGATCCCCCAAAAAAGTCAGCGTGCCACATTATAATCAAGCCACAAAACATACAGAACAAAGAAAAATTTTAAGAGCCGCAAAAGAAAAGGGGCAACTTACATATAAAGGCAGACCCATCAGAATAATGCTTGACTATTCAATGGAAACAATGAAAGCTAGAAGGGCTTGATCAGAAGTTATACAGATGCTAAAAGAGCATGGCTACCAAACTAGAATACTATGCCCTGCAAAATTATCAATCACCATAGATGGAGTAAACAAGATATTTCATGACAAAGTCAGACTGAAAGAATATCTATCTACCAATTCAGCACTACAGAGAGTATTAGAGGGAAAACTCCAACCTAAGGACCCCAGACACACCCACGAAATCACAAACAATCAATAATTCCACAGAAAAATGCTCCAGAGAAAGGAAATACAAACAAGTTACCACCAAAAATGGCAGGAAATATCAATCAATGGTCACTAATTTCCCTTAAGATTAATGGACTCAACTCTCCTATAAAACGACACACACTAACTAACAAGATGGATACAACAACAGAAGCCATCTTTCTGTTGCCTACAAGAAACATACCTCAACCGCAAGGACAGACACAGGCTTAAAATAAAGGGTTGGGAAAAGATTTTCCAGTCAAATGGTCCTAAGAAACAAGTGGGGGTTGCAATCCTAATATCGAACAAAGTAGACTTTAAGCTAACAGCAATAAAAAGGGACCAAGAGGGTCACTACTTATTCATCACAGGAAAAATTGGTCAAGAGGAGATTTCAATCCTGAATATTTATGCCCCTAATATAAAAGCACCTACTTATGTAAAAGAAACACTGCTAAAGCTCGAATCCCACATCAATTCTTACACCCTGATAGTGGGAGACTTCAATACCTCACTTTCAACCCTGGATAGATCAACCAGACAGAGACTCAACAGAGAAATAAGGAGTCTAAAAGAGTTATGATGCAAATGGATTTAATAAATATCTACAGAAGCTTCCACCAAAACACAAAGGAATATACATATTTCTCACCTCCTCATAGAACTTTCTCAAAAATCAACCACATAATTGGTCATACAGCAAATATCAACAGATACAGGAAAATGGAAAAAATCCCTTCTAACATATCGGACCACCAGGGCCTAAAGTTAGAGTTCAACAACATCAAAACCCAAAGAAAGCCTACCAACTCATGGAAACTAAACATCACTCAGCTGAACTATCTCTGGGTCAAGGAAGAAATTAAGGAAGAAATCAAAGTCTTCCTAGAATTTAATGAAAATGAATCCACAATGTATCCAAACTTGTGGGATGCAATGAAAGCAGTCTTAAGATGAAAATTCATAGCACTAGATGCCTATATGAAAAATCTTGAGAAATCCCACACTACAGACCTAACAGCTCAGCTGAAAGCCTTAGAACAATTAGAAGCAAACTCACCTAGAAGGAGTAGATGGCAGGAAATAATCAAACTCAGAGCTGAAATCAATACAATTGAAACAAAAAGAACAATACAAAGAATCAATGAATCTAAGAGTTGGTTCTCTGAGATAGTTAACAAGATAGATAAGCCCTTAGCCAACCTAAGCAAAAAACAGAGAGAGAGTGTTCAAAACAACAAAATCAGAAAGTAAAAGGGGGACATAACAACAGACCCCCAGGAAATACAGAGAATTATTAGATCATATTTTGAAAATCTGTAGTCCACAAAAATGGAAAACCTAGAAGAAATGGACAGCTTCCTGGAGAGGTACCATCTACCAAAATTAAATGAAGATCAGATTAATTACCTAAACAGGCCTATAACCCTTAAGGAAATTGAAGCTGTCATTAAAAACCTCCCCAAAACTAAAATCCCTGGTCCAGATGGTTTCAGTGCCGAATTCTACCAGACATTCAAAGAAGAATTACTACCGTTATTCCTCAAACTATTTCACATAGTAGAAACTGAAGGAATATTGCCAAATTCCTTTTATGAGGTCACAATTACCCTAATACTCAAGCCACTCAAAGACACAACAAAGAAGGAGAATTACAGACCAATTTCTCTCATGAATATTGATGCTAAAATTCTCAACAAAATTTTGGCAAACCATATACAACAATGTATAAAAGATATCATCCACCATGACCAAGTAGGCTTTATCTGAGAAATGCAGGGCTGGTTTAACATACAAAAAACTGTAAATGTTATCCATCATATAAACAAACTAAAGGAACAAAAACACATGATCATATCCTTAGATGCTGAAGAAGCCTTTGATAAAATCCAATACTCCTTTATGATTAAAGCCCTGGAGAGATCAGGAATACAGGGAGAATACCTAAATATAATGAAGACGATTCACAAGAAGCCCACAGCCAGTATCAAACTTAATGGAGAAAAACTCAAAGCAATCCCACTAAAATCAGGAACTAGACAAGGATGTCCTCTCTTCCCTTATCTATTCAATAGAGTTCTCGAAGTTTTAGCTAAAGCAATAAGGGAACAAAAAGAGATTAAGGGTATACAAATTGGAAAAGAAGAAGTGAAACTACCTCTATTTGCAGATGATATGATTGTATACATAAGTGACACACAAAATTCCTCCAAGGAACTGCTACAGCTGACAAACACCTTCAGCAATGTGGCAGGATACAAGGTTAACTCAAAGTAATCAGTAGCCCTTCTATATACTAAAGATAGAAGAGCTGAAAAAGAAATAAGGGAAACATTACCCTTCATAATACCTGCAAATAGTATTAAATACCTTGGAGTAACTATAGCCAAAGAAGTAACAGACTTATTTGACAAAAATTTTAAATGACTGAAGAAAGAAATTGAAGAGGATATCAGAAAATGGAAAGCTCTCCCATGTTCCTGGATAGGTAGGACCAACATAGTAAAAATAGCAATTCTACCAAAGGCAATCTACAGATTCAATGCACTGCCCATCAAAATGCCAACACAATATTTTTTGGACCTTGAAAGAACAATACTCAATTTCATTTAGAATAACAGGAAAGCCAGGATTGCCAAAACAATTTTACTCAACAAAAAAACCTCAGGAGGCATCACCATCCCTGACTTCAAGCTATACTATAGAGCTACAGTAATAAAAACAGCCTAGTACTGGCATAAAAACAGACTTGTGGATCAATGGGAATAGAATTGAGGATCCAGACATTAACTCAAAAACCTATGAACACATGATTTTTGACAAAGAGGCCCAAAACATTCAAAGGAAAAAAGATAGTATATTTAACAAATGATGTTGGCATAGCTGTATGAAACTGTGTAGAAAAATGCAAATAGATCCGAGTCTGTCAACCTGCACAAAACTCAAGTCCAAGTGGATCAAAGACCTCAACATAAACCCAGCCACTTTGAACTTGATAGAAAACAAAGTGGGAAGTATACTTCTACAAATTGGCACAGGTGACCACTTCCTAAATATAACACCAGTGGCACAGACACTAAGACCAACAATCATTAAGTGGGATCTCCTGAAGCTAGGAAGCTTCTGTAAAGCCAAGGACACTGTCAATAGGACAAAACGCCAGCCTACAGAATGGGAAAAGATTTTCACCAACCCTACAAGTGATAGAGGACTGATCTCTAAGATATATAAAGAGCTCAAGAATCTAGAGCCGAAAACCTTGTATAACCCAATCAAAAAATGGGCTACAGATCTAAAAAGGGAATTCTCAGCAGAGGAATTACGAATGGCTGGAAAGCACCTGAAAAAAAGTGCTCTTCATCTTCAGCCATCAGAGAAATGCAAATCAAAACAACTTTGAGACACCACCTAAAACCTGTTAGATTGGCTAAGATAAAAGACACAGGTGACAGCCTATGCTGGAGAGGATGTGGAGCAAGGGAAACATTCCTCCATTGTTGGTGGGAGTGTAAGCTTGTTCAGCCATTTTGGAATGCAATATGGTGGTTTCTCAGAAAATTGAGAATCAATCTCCCCAAGGACCCAGCAATACCACTTCTGGGTGTATACCCTAAAGATGCACAGTCACACTCCAAAGATATTAGCTCAATTATGTTCATAGCAGCATTATTTGTAATAGCAAGAACCTGGAAACAACCTAGATGTCCCTCATCTGAAGAATGGATTAACAAATTGTGGTACAACTACACAATGGAATACTACTCAGCAGTAAGAAAAAATGATATCCTAAAATTTGCAGGCAAATGGATGAATTTGGAGAATATCCTCCTGAGCGAGGTATCACAATCTCAGAAAGATAAGCAGGGGATGTACTCACTCATTAGTGGTTTCTAAACAAACTAACAAGAAAAAAGCCAAGCATGCCCAAGCTGCAAACCGCAACCACTAAACAGGTTGGAATCAGAAACACCCTTTTATGCTGATTGACCTATGGCCCAGGCATATAATTTGCTGACACTAGCTCTCAACCTAACCCACCTCATTCAGCTGTGCAGCTCTGTACCTTTTCTCATAGCAATGTTTCAGCTTCTTTCCTCTGTGTCTGTGCTATCTCCTTGTGTCTGTGGCAGCTCTCTCTGGCAGCTCTCTGGCATTTGTCTGGTGGCAGCTCTCTGGCATCTCTCTGGCATCTATCTCTGCTCTGAGATGTTCCTGAGTTTTCTTAGCCTGGTAGCTCATCCCACACTTCTTGTTTGCCTTTGGCCAATCAGCTTTTATTAAACCCATAGGCAGAACAAATATTTACACTAACAGCATAATCCTACTATAGCCTAAGTTCTATTATTAGCATCTCAGCATTACTAAATTCTCTTACAATAATGTTCATAAGCACTCAAATGCACTACTACTATGCTAAGCAATTTTTAAGGACTGGGGACCCAGCACAGTGGTAGAGCTGTTGCCTCATATGTTCAAGGCCCTGAGTTTGACCCCCAGCAATACCAAAACAAATTATTTATAATGACTCACTTAATGCACAAAATAAAATCTTTAGGCAGTGTCTCAAGCTGACCAAACTACATATCAGATGAAATGAACTAAGCCATAAAAATGATAATGTGATTTGTTCCAAAAACAACATTGCTATTAAAGGGCAAACAGTCCTTAACTCAAATATTTTTGTCTTAGACTGCTCAAATATTTTTGTCTTAGACTGATGATTTGTACCATGAGTTCAGAGTTAATAAATCTTATTTTTCCCCACCTCATCTCTTAATAGCATCAAGGAAATATATAGCTTATAGAATGTAGACTTTTAAGTTAAATATGTAAGAACTATTCTCATGATACATTTCAGAAAAATAACCCAAAACCATCTACATTTCAGTTCAATATTAACATTGTCTACGAACTACTCCAGCCAAAAGAAAAAAAATAAATTTAAAAATAAATGGGAGTAAAACTGGTTCAGTGTTTCCTGAAAGCAAACTCAGTAGGAAACATAATGGTCCTAATTGGAATTCATATTAAGTCTCTTACTTCAACACTTTCTTCCTCAGAGTTTTTTTCAAATAATCTCATGCTTGATATTGACTGAAATTAGAGTTGAACAAAACAGAACTTTATGAAAAATATTATGCACACTCTCATATATCTTATGACAAAAGGCAATGGTGACCAAGCTATAAAACTAACTGCATCTGTTGAAGCACATCCATAAAAACTGCTCCAGACTAAAAGGTGGCTTCATTTTGCTTCACTTCTCAATACTATAGAGCTACCAATATACCTTTCTTTTTAATTGTAAATATGCCAGCATAGCTCTTCCTACCAAATGATTCAAGAAAAAGAGACTGTATGTAAATACATACCAAAATTAAAAGTGCAATTTAAATTTAAATGGTACCTGATGTTTATGTTGAAAGACAATAAGAATATTAATGTATAGCAGCAACTGTAACTGTTATGTAGCTGTTTGAGGGATTTATACATACAGTTATTTCACAAAGCCACATATGGACACATTCCTAAAACTATTGTTTGGCAATAATTTATCATTGTATTTCAGATAATATGAGATCATCCAATATTTCCATCCAGGTGTCTCTAAGATGGTGTTCATCAGTAGGGGACAAACACCTGGTAGTGGTTAGACATGATTTCTATAATTTTACAAGAAGATATTGTGTTGGCTTTTTATCACTGGGACAAAACACATATAGAAAAAAACAGTATCTAGGGGGGTAGATTTATTTTATCTCTTGATTTGAATGTTGGTTTGTTTGACTCTTAGATGACACTGTATGTCATAGAGCCAAGCTACCGACTCCCCCCTTCCCTGCCCCAGAATAGCTGGAGAGCAAATTGGAAAAGAGAGTAAGGGCCTGAGTGTTCCCTTCAAACAAGTCCTCCAGTGAACTAAATCCTCTCCATGAGGGCCTACCTATAAGGGTCCTTCCACCCTCCAGTACAGTAGGCAAAGGCTGTTAACCAAACCTATTCAACTCATGGGTCTTTGGGGAGCATGTAAGATTCAACTCACCATAGAAGCAATCTTATAAACTATTAATACCTTGTGTTAATACCTTATGTGACAGACCAGATTTGCTTTTTAAAGTTAACTTGAGTCCATCATCAAACTACATGTAACAGCTTTCTTTGTTGTTTTTCCATGCAACTAAGTTCTAATCAAAAGGATTGTGAGTAAACATTCAATCTGTTCCATCCCAACCAGGCTTGTAAAAATACCTCTGTGCTTTCTTATGAGATCTGACAAGAAAGGAGATGATGCCTATTAGTAACATACTGAAGCTGTATCCCTCTGGACCACAAGATCCCATTATTCACACTATTCAAGAAGTTTTTAGTTAAGTATTAAAGTATTGGCAGCTAAAAACTGACCACAAAGAGAACAGTTACTCTAAAGAACTTAGGATGTGTTATATTTAAAGGGTTAAGGTCCACCTCATTAACATCGCCATTGTCACTAGAAATGGCTTTATGGTCCATATAGAAGACAGCAGAGTCAAAATCTGGTAATTAATTAAGCCTTTCATTCATATAAAGGAAAGGGGAAACCTAAGCTATAATAACCTTATATTAGAATTGCTTGGGGTCAGGATAGAGGATGCCCAAGTTTGTTCAGGTTTTGTTAACTCTTTGTCTTAATGGAAATGATGGCCACTTCAGAGAGACAAAGAACTTTATATGGGGACAGAGAAGATAGTATGTAGTGTAGATTAGTATGTAGTGTAGATTAGTTAGTATGTAGTGTCTGTGCAGACATGAGGACCTGAGTTCAAACTCTAGAATCAATGTTTATGTATATATTATATGAATGTATATATATGCATATATGTGTATATGTCTATACATAGTGTCTAAGTCTTATAATCCCAACCATAGAAAAATGGAGTCAGGTATACCTCTCAGCGTTCTGGCTGGCCAGTCTCACTGATTAGAGAGGATCTATTTCATCAACATGAAAGATTTTATCTCAAATATCAAGGTGGTTAGCTGAGCTTGGCTTTTGACCACTGTATGTGTATGTGTCCACCTTTGTACACATGTGTACACACACATACACACACACACACACACACACACCAACTTAAAACATGTCAGGTATTAGTACCTTCAAAATTTGAGGTTTATCTAAAATATTTGCTAGAAATAATATTCAGTAGTTCTAATTTACTAGTTAAATCCTTTTATTATTCAATATCAATCAAAGATATTTGATTTTTCTTAATAATTTTCCCATAAGAAAAGCAAGCATGTAAAGCTCCTTTTATAATTCATGTCATTTGTGTGCAAACTAAGAAAAAATATATCATCAACCATGGCAGAAAAGCCTAAGTTCCTTTGACTTGAACAGCAGCTCCTTCTAAATTTCTGACCTTCCTTTGAGCATACTATAGACTTAGGCACCACAGTAACATTTTATTCTAGAAAACAGACATTGTAGCTGATATATTCTCAGTTCTTAGCAATTGAAGGAGAAAGAAAGTGGCCCAGAAGTGCCCTGAGTGACCATAAACAATTTATTCAACATAGTCTCTTGGCAGCATTTCACTTCTCAGATCATACTGCAGTTGCTACTTCAAAATGTTAACAAATAATATGGTTTTGTATTAAGTCCAATATCCCAAAGTTTTTTGCCTCTAGCAAGTATTGTATGGAAAGAATTGTGACTAGAAAAAATTGTGCTTTATCTGAAATCAATGAGAACTGTAGTTGGATTGACGCTGGGCATGTAAGCTCATGCTTGATATACACAGAGCCATGAACATGGAGGTACCCTTCATGAAACTCTCAGGGCTGGACAATGCTTGAACACAAGCTAGCTGCCTTTCCACAGTCTATTTTAATTTCTGAACTTTTCCACTGGCTTTTATGGAAACCTGTCTGCCTTGTGATATAATATTCTCAGAAGACATTCAGTCAAAATCCTCAGCAATGTTTTCATCCTATATTACTAATGTGTTTAATATTTAAATCAGTTAAATGTACTTCACACATTAGCTAATTTAATCTTCACATACAAAGCTAGTGAGATGAGTCTCACTATTAACGGAGAAACTTCAGATACAAGATGTTACATAAAATAACCAGGTTCCCATAACTATCAAAAGAGAGAATTCATTCTTAAGTATAGGTTGATGCAATTTGAATGCTCATCTCTTTGATTACTCAAATATTTTGATCCAAATTTTTTCCCTTGGCCTTGCCTCTTTCTCCACTGCTATTAAATATATTCATTGTATATTGTTTTCCTACAATATCTTTATGCATACACATTTTTTTCTACAATTTTCCTTTTTTGTCTATTGGATCTTATTCATCTTGAACATTCAGGTTTCATATTTCCCTAAAGATTGTTTGTTATTATTTCCATATTTTCTCATCTTTCCTTTATTCTTAATGTATTTGGTCTGTGAATGATTTGAATTAACAGTACTAACTTACATGTGCCTTCATGTAGACTGTCATTTGGGTTAAATGATATCCCAATTATGTGTCTCATTTGCTCTGCACAGTTTTTTCTTTTTTAAAATTTGAAATAGCTTCCGAACTTTAAGATTTTATTTTTAAAAAGTAACATTTAAAAACATAAATTGAAAACAATGATACAAAGAAACTGAAGTTTCTTTGACTCATCTGAAATGATGCTCAAATGTCAAAATTCACTCTGAGGCCCTTCACCAAGTCCTATCCAACCATCTTTTAGATTATTCATCTATTACTTTTTATGCATGTCCAAGAGAACCACAGATGGCTCTTCATAGACACACTTAAATATCATATTGTTTATTTGTCCACAGAATTAATTTCTAGTTGCTTCCCCTACTAAGCTTTGTGTTTGTGCTGATATAGACAAAGGGGGCTCTCATTCTTCCTGCTAACAAAAAATAGTGATGAATCAAATAAAGGATTTTATTATAGTATAGGAGCATTGTTGGCTTCTAGACAACATTCCAACAATCTCATTCTAATGTTTTACCATGTTATAGGGCCTTTCTTGGCCTTCTTGGGATCTAAGAGTGAACAGGACCACACAAAGAAGAGAGGTCCTTTGAGGTTAGATTCTCTTAGGCAAAAGATTTCAGAATTTGAATGCCCTATGAGAAGATATGACCAATTTAATCTGATTTTCTCTGTATTATCCTAATACTAAAAAGAAGTTAATTTGTCAGAAAAAGAAATGGATCTATTAGGATGGAGAGATTGCTCAGTGGTTAAGAGAACTGGCTGCTCTTCCAAAGGACAGTTTCAATGCTCAACACTGATATGGAGGTTCAAAACAAATGTAACTGCTATTCCAGGACATGGAAACAAAATGTAAACAAAATGCCCATACACAGAAATTGCATTAGGTATTGATTAATTAATCAAAACCAAAGAAACTATTAATTAAAGAAGTTTGCAGTAGAAGAAGAAAAAGTACCAATAACAGAAAAACAACTTCTAAAGTTTTGGTTCTTCAATTTACTCTTTCTGTTTCTTTAAATATGATGGTTCTTCCATCAAAAGAAATCTTTATTTGCTTCCACTGATTAAATGATACTGATCCATTATATGTAGATAAGGTGGAAAAACTAGAAACTTGTTCCTAAATTAAAGATACATTATATGTTTTTAATAAGGAGTTATAATCATAGTAATCGATAATCTAGATAGCAATATATAAAACAGCTTTTTTTTCTGGTAATTTAACAAGAAGCAAACATGCACCAACATCTTTGTGTAAACTGATGAAATCTACATGCAGTGTGGTTTATTCAACGGTAGACTGCAACACACAACTGAGGTCCCAGAAGGCTATGATGGAGTTAACTGTTCTTAGAACAAAGTTAGGAAACTAGTTTAACTCCACAAGGATAGATGGACAGGTAAAGGAAGTACAACACATCTGGACAATGAGAATTTTACATCACAGAACACTAGAATATAGTGCTTGCTGGGAATTAGAGATAATTACATTAAAGTAATTCTACAAGTCTCAGAAAAATATTTCATGTTTTGTC
>PVIH01000798.1:200000-294758 GCA_004025045.1 Sigmodon hispidus
TGTATATCCTTATTCAAGGTCCGTTCCCCCTCCTCCCACATCAGGTCATTCTTTCTTCTCCACAACTCCCCATCCCCTCCCTGAGCAGGCAGCAGAGAGTCCCACGGTCCCACTGACCCAATATTGCTTAGTTCAGTCTCCACTCCTGGCAGATCCAACTTTCTCCCGCCCCTCAAGAGTGAGTCAGGTGTTCCTCTAAGGGGAGTGGGATCCAAGGAGTCAGTCCAGGGTGTTTCTGATCCCAAGCTGTTCAGTGGTTGTGGTTTGTAGCTTGGGCATGCTTTGCTTTTTTTCTTGTTTGGGAAACATACTTTCTGGAAACAGAGAATTCTGTTCTAGGTATTGATGGGAAGAATTCATAATAAAATATATACAAAGAATTCATAATAAAATACATGGAACATTTAGAAGTGTATTTTCAGTGAATATACAAAGTGGGGTACAACAAAACAGTTCTTTTGCATTTGTTTGAAACAGAGTTTTGCTAGGTAGCTCAGGCTGATATCACACTTACAAATCATTCCTGCCTCATCCTCCTGAACAGTAGGATAAACAACTCTTTAGGGTTTACAACTTTATATTCACATTGTTTGTGTATATGTGTGTGCATGTGTGTGAAAGAGAGGCAGAGACAAGAGAGGGATGTGTGTGCTATACACTAAGATGATATATGTACTTGATGCAAGTGCCTATAAAGGCTACAGAAAGACTCTCTTTCTTCTCCTAATATCTTAGAGACAAGGTCTCTCAGAAAGCCCAATAAATAAAATCCTCCAGTCTCTACCTAGTTCACCACTGTTTGAGATACAGGGTTGTGTACTATGCCTGTCTCTTTATGGGGATGTTGGAATCTGAACCTAAGTCCCCATAATTGCTTAGAAAACACTCTTACCCACGGAACTATCTTCTCAGCCTTCCACATGCTTAAAAATATTTCAATTTAAAGAGATTTCGAGTGGGTACATCATATAAACAGTTTACAACAAAGTGAAAGTGTAGCCAGAAGTTTTCTGATCCATCCAGTCTGGAGGTCCAGACAAATCTTTTATACCCACAGACCCACAGCTGTTTATAAAATAATTATTCATAGGCTTATATTAATCACAAGCTGTTTGACCTGTGGATCAGGCTCATTAGCAACTGGCTCTTGTAAATTAATCCATGTCTATTAATCTGTGTATTGCCACATGTTCCATGGCTTTACCTGTGTCCCATTACATCTTGGTTCTTTAGTGGCAGCTTGTAGCTTCTTCTGACTCCACCCTTCTTCTCCTTTATCTCTGCTTGGATTTCCCATATGACTCTATAGATCAAGCTGTCTTGCTATAGACCAAAACAGTTTCTTTATTAACCAATGGTAATAAATTATATTCACAGTATACAAAAAAAAACCATTTCATCTCACCCGTGGCGAGCCGCTTTCTGGCCTGCAGAATGACGAGTCACCACATGCACGATTCTTCTCGGATCACACTTTATTGGAGTACAGCTCAGTTGAGGTAGAATGGTGGAAGAAAGACCCCATGCCTGAAATGCAGCCTGCTTATATAGGGAAACTGGGACGCGTGTAGCCATATGATTGGCGCTCAAAGTAATGCCTCATTAGCATATAGCTGGTGATAGGTGGTAAGGAGTGCCAAATTAGCATAGTCAGGGATCACATCGGATAGGTCACTACTCAGCGCCTAATTAGCATAAGCGGCGGAGGTGCAATAGCTGGGGAACATGATGCAATATTCCAGCAAGTTGCACAAGGGCCAACCGCGCCCTACACTTCCCTTCTGTCTAATCAAAAAGGAAGGCTTCAATTCTAACATAGTAAAATTACATATAACAAAATAATTATCAAGCAAAAATTATAGTTATAATATTTAGTGTACTTGTATTTAGCAAAGTTAAAGAAAATATGCTATCATCTATCTTATTGTTGTGAGTCTAAAGTTTTATATCTAATTTATCTTTTATCATAACTAAGAAAAAATTTAACTGTAACTCTCCAGTTTTTAACTCCATCAAAGACCCCAGAAGAATATAATATTACCTGAATAAACAGAAAGTACATTGTAAGCAGCTTCCAAATTTTAGAAATGACAGACATTTGGCTTCCTTAACAGTCATACAAAATGTTCTCCATTACCTGGAAGAACCTATGTTATAGGTTATAGATGCTTCTTGGTGATGTCATTAGCTTCAGGTTGATAGAATTATGGGTCTGTTCATATATTCAAAAGGCTTTACCTGATACAAAGTGTTAGGCCACATAAATGTCTATTCAAAGGACAAAAATGGCCCAAAATAATGTAGATCTATTCATGCAACATTCAACTCCAAATCACTCAAGTTTTACTCAACCAGCAAGCCTTTGTATAATGTCCAATATAAGGGCTACTTCTTCCTGGGAATTTTAGTTCACAAATTTATTAGATATTTTTTCCATTACTGAGACAAAATATATGAGAAGAAGAAATGCAAGAATAAAATGGTTGATTCTAGTTTAGAATTTCAGAAGACACATTCCAATACATTATTGAGGGTGAGATGGAATAGTAGGAGCCTAGCTAGTCACATTTTTATCTAAGTCAAGAACCATGGAATGAACAGGAAATGAAGTGAAAGAATACAACCTCGAAGCCTACTTCCAGGGATCAACTTCCTTCAGCAAGGTTGCCCTTACCAAATCTTCTACAACCTTCTCAAATGTAAATATCCACAACTTTCTTAAACGATACATTTGGTCCCCATAAACTCATACTGAATGGCCCTATTAGGAGGTGCAGCCTTGTAGGAAGAAGTGGGGTCTTGTTGGAGGAGAGTGAATTACACAACTCTTTAATCCAGATCTCTAGGCTGGAGGACACACTTTTATTTGGGCCATACCTTCTACTGGAAGCATATCACTATGGGGCTGGCTTTGAGGTCTCTTTTTTTCCAAGCTTCACTCAGTGTGACTATCAATTGATTTCCTGTTGCCTGTAAGATATAGGAGTCTCAGCACCTGTACCATCTCTGCCTGCAAGCCATGATAATTGACTAAACATATGAAACTATAAGCAAGCCCCTCAACTAAATGTGTGTGTGTGTGTGCATGTGTGTGTGTTTGTGTGTGTGTGTGTGTGTGTGTGTGTGTGTGTGTGTGTGTGTGTTTATATGAGTTGCTGTGGTCATGGTGGTTTTTTCACAGAAATAAAAACCCTAAGACACAATGATACCAGCTGGATACCAGTTCAAGTACAAGAGGCCATGGGGGACTCTTTACATTTAAATTACAACAAATGCTTTGTGAATATTGAACTAACATGTTTTACATATCTCCTGTGTGTCATGCCCTGTCTTTCAGTGGCCCATTTTTATGCATAACCAGAAGACAGTTGAAATTGAATATACCTTCTAAGGATTTATTTAGATGCTTTACATTCAACATTCATCTTGGAGATCTAGGTGCCATCTGTAGTCCATCCTGAAGGGAGTAGCCCCCAACACCCTAGAACAGCAAAAAGTAAAGGCTCTTAGAAGCATGTGTTAAATCAAAAGAGAAGCTAAGTATTGGCTTGGCCGATAATTCGATATTTTTTGTTAATTTTTTTAGCACAAGAGTTCAAAATAGCAGGAGTTAAAGCACAGACTGTAGAATATACTTAGCAGCCTGTTCCCTATAGCTTTCTCAGTTTACTTTCTTATACAACTCTGGAGCCTTTGCCCAGGAGTGGTACTGCCAACGGTGATCTGAGTCCTCCCACCTCAGTCATTAATCACCAGATGCTCCACTGACTGTGGTATAGACCAGTCTCATAGAGGCATTTTTCTCAGCTGGGATGTTCTCTTCCCAGATGGCCCTAGTTTGTGTCACGTTGCAATGTGGTAATGAATATGATTAGCTACATAGATTTAACCTTTAGACAAAGAATTTGCTTCAGAACATCACAGTATATGTGATAAATTGACAAAGTCACAAAAAACTTTAAAAACCATGAAGCTGTTCCTCCTATTTATTAATGAAGAACTAAGGAGGAGGTGGTACTGTCAGTAGGCTTTGAGTGGTTTGAACTCTAGTCAGGATCATTAGGGCTGTTCAATAAAAGAGTGTTGGAGAAGTCCACATTTACAATGCCAATAACATCAGAAGGTTTATACTAGTTGTAGGTTAAGATGACACTCATTTAAACATAATCATCCTTCAGAAGTGAGAAACAAATTGTGCTTAATGGCAGAGGCCTGCATTCCCACATTGTGTGGAGGTTGGGACATAAGATAACAAGACCAACATTTGGCTAAACTATGGAACAAGTTCAAGACCAGCCCTACCTAAATAGTCCCTGTTTCAAATTTTAAAATATAAAAATAATGAGATATAGGTCAATGGTAGAAGCACACTTGTCAGTGTATGTAAAGCTGTATTCAATCCTCAGCACCAGCAAACCAACCAACAAACAAAAACAAACAAAATATTGCATGTGTCTTGAGACCTGTGCAATCCATGTTGGCATGAACATAGGACTTTAATGACCATGAAGACAGAATCTCTGTCTCTTTTCTCCTGTCCACCCACCTTCCTACCCTCCCACAACCTGCCTTTGCCTCTCTAATTGGCACTGATACTTGAAAAATCATTGAAGAAGAATCGCCAAGCAGAAAGACAGTAAGAACCAGAGGAGCAGGTGTGGTGATATATATTTAATAAAATTAATCTGGAATATCAGTCAACCACAGAACCAAGCCATGTCAGGGAGGAGTGTCCCACACCTTTAATTCTAGCTTTAGGAAAGTGGAAAAGGGAGCTAAGAGATCTGGGCAGAGAAGGAGAACAGGGATTTTCAGCTTTCTCAGAGACTTTCTCTTCCCTTTCAACTGATCACTCAGAGGCATTCTGTTGGAGGATTCCCGGAGACAGGCCTGAGGAGTTGGCTGGGTGGATCTGCTTTGTTTCTGATATTCCAGCTTTCCCCCAATATATGGCTCCAGGTTTTCATTATATGCTAATGAGAGTTTATTCAATAATCAGGGAGATTACTATTAACTGTATTACCTGAGAATGTCAGAAGTTACACCCATAAAGTCTCAGCATTATGACCACCTAAACATGTGCTGTAAGAAGACAACAGACATGTCAATGAGAATGGAAGAAAGCCTCAACCCTATGCAAAGAGATACAAGCAACCAAAGCATGCTGAGTGAGAGCAGGAGAAATACCCTTTCTTGGGGAAGAGCATACCAATTGATTATCCAATTATCCAATTATCAAATGATCCTTTCTTAAAACATACATGAAATTAACATTATATGGACTAGACAGGTTATGTGAAAAGGAGCAAGGAATGATAGATGAAAGGGCTTGAGGAAAGAAAGGGGAAGGGGAAAATATTGTAGTTATAGTCACAGGGAGAAAAGAAAAATTATTTTTTAAATAAAATTATAGAAAGACTAGTGTTTTACCTAGAGTAAAAACAGGGTTCATTCTAAGCCCTTCCCTATCACCCTTTAATGTCTAAACAATGCAAAAACTCAACCCAAGCAACAAGAAGTAAACAGGCTGAATGTGAAGAACAGAAAGTTCTTCTTCACAGATGGAGTACCTTTCTTCACAGAAACCTGCAGAAATATTACCAGAGTCAATAAATGAATTTAATTCTACTGTCAAATGCTGGCAAAACAAAAGCTAATTGGGTTACACCAAAATGGCAATTAGTAATTATAAATTAGAGTGGTAAAAACCCTATTTACTTCAAAAATTAGATATAAATGTGGCAACATGAGTACAGGATATACTCGCTCTATTTTTTTTTTTTTCACTCAGTGAAAATGTCTAGAAATCAGAACAAATTTTAATAAAAACCCTTTTCATCTTCTTTACAGAAGAACGATTTACAATTTTGTAGTCTGAAGCTTCTGGGGTCTGGAGAACACTGCTTCCAGCTCCTCTAGGTTTGCTCTTCCAGTGCTTTTCAGACACCTTCTCTATGAGGAGTTCTTCTGGCACTGTCAGGGGTTGATATCTATTCTAATTACTTTCAGGTTCACACTGGCTGATGGGAGGTACATGTGTGAACTTCAGAGGGATGTGCTGCTTCTCATCCAACCATGCTTCCTCAGCCTTCCCCTAACATGAGTATCCTTTTGCACTCCTTTATTCTGGAAGCATTAAGCCATTAGTCAAGGGACTATGCATCTTTTTTTGGATTTGTCATGACGTGAAGATAAAGGCTGAAACATTTGTCTACAATTATTGAATTGATAAATGGGTATGCATCCAAAAGGCTCTAAACCTTTAGTCATGTAGTCATCTTCCTGTGACCTGAGAACTACAAGGTACCTGTCCTAAGTATGGTGCTCATTCATCTAGACCAAAGTTTTCTTTTTTCTTATCATGTAGATGTCCAATTTTATTTTACTTTTTAAACAATGCAAATTCCCTGTCTGATGAGCTATTCTGTGACATTATTTTGTCTATTTCCTACTTACCCACCCTTGGTGGGTGGGAATTTACTTTTTAAACTGACCTCATAGTTACAAGAATTTCTTGATACAACCTGAGACTCTGAACCCACACTGATTTTTGATGGGGCAATTTCCCATAGAATCTACAAAGGAAGGTAGGCCATATTCTCACTTACATATGGCTTAAGAAAATCATTAAAGGAGCCAGCCTTTACTCCCAGCACTCAGGAGGCAGAAGCAGGCAGATCTCTTTGAGTTTGAGGTCAGCCTGATCTACAGAATGAGTTCTAGAACAGCCAAGACTACCACAGAGAAAGCCTTTGATGACATTCTTCATTAGAAAATAGCGTTACTGAAAGGTTTTTTCTGTAACTGAATTTTAATATTTAGTCATTTCTGTATAGGGAATGAAAAAGCTAATTTTCTTCTCAAACTCACTTGCATATTTTAGTTTTATACTTCTACATACATATGAATGCATATATATTATATTCTCTTTCCTTTGTTATTATGGCTATGAAAACTGAAGCAAGTTGTCCAGAAAACTGTAGTTGCACATATTTTCTATGATTTTTTTTGAGTTAGAAGGAAGGCAGAAACACAAATTCTAAACACTTAAAATTCATGTATTAACAATAATAAATGGTATTTCTTCCTGTTCCTCCTATCTCTGTTGCCTTTTCCATGCTTGATAGTTCTTACTGCAACATTTAACATTTCTGAACAATTTTTCTTTTTTTCTACTTATTGTTGTTTCTAAAGAAGACTTTGCAATGGCCTTGATCTTATGGCAAAAGATAATCACAGTCACTTGATCTCAAGGGCTCTCACCCAGGGTACCTGTAAAGTGTATAATTTTCCAGGATACAGTCACCTAACCAATCATGGAGACTCAGCTAGACACATTTCCAATGCTGACAAAGCCGGATAGTTTATTGAAATCTAAAATAAAACACTAAAAATGTAAAGGCACTTATGAATAATTGTGTATGTAATTTTGTCTATTTTTTGAAGATAATTGGAAGAAGCAAGAAACACTTTGTAGACACTCTTGTGTCAATTACTATGCTAGCCTTAAGAGTGTAGAAGTTTTAGATTGTGGCTTTGAAGTTACTAGGTAGACCAACATGGCTTCAAACTTATGACCCACTTGTCTCAGCCTCCCGAGTGGTGGAAGCATTAGGCTGGCATCACATGCCCATCAATTTTAGGAAGTGAACAAAGAGAACTATATGGCAGAGAATGGGTGTCTTACCAGTAGGAATTCATAGTACAATAAAATTATTTTAAAGATAGCCCTTCCCTTAATGTATTTTTGACATAAGTATCTTCCCATAACCAATATGACTCACCTCATTAAATTTTAAAATTAATATATCCTGAACAGAATGTTCTTCTAAATAAAAATGACCATAGAGAATATTGAATTGTTTCCAAATTCTAAATTAAATAAAAACTTTATCTTCTGTTTCTAATTCCAGTTCAGCTTCGGGAGTGAGAGATTTGTTCACTGCATTTTCTCTGCCCTTCACTTCTCCAAGACAGTAAATTCTAAGAAAACTACTTGAGGTAATTTGGCCTCAAAATTAATGTGAAAAATCACTTGACATTTCTGAAGCATGCTAACATCTTCCATTCATTTCACGGCAGGTGTCTCTTCTCTTTCCTTTCACTTTCTGAGGAGGACAATGACTTTGGGATTTTCTGACTTTTAAAGCCCATTTTTAGATGGTACCAGAATCTCCACATTTCCTGTTGTCTCTATGCCAGAACTGTAGAGTAAGCATGCAATAGATGAAAAATTCTAAAAGAAAATTAAGAGCTAAAGAACTAAGGGACAGAAAATAGTGAATAAAGATCACAGCTTGGATATGTAAGGCTTCTACCTCATCTCCTCTCATAGCATTTTTAGTTGACTCATGTAATGACTTTGAATCCTGTTTCTCTCACTCTTCTTCTAGGGTAGAATGGACACTGCAATTGTGGGTCAAGTGACACAAATGGTAGCCCCAGGAAGTCTACAGACTGCTACTAGGTGATGTACACAGTAAATAACAAAGCTTTTCAACGTGAGAAGCTTTTGTTATTCTTCTTTCTGCTCTGGGTGTAAGACCTACTTGATCTCCCAGCTCCTGTGACTTTGTGAGTGTAAAGGTGTTTGTGTTTATAAACCACAGAATAAATATAAAATTAAAGACCAAAAAAGGGTGCATGCATGGATTTGTATATATCTCTAAAGTGTTTATTTCATGTCTAGTCATTGTTCACCCTATGAATTCAAAGGTGGAAACCCTTACTTCTTTTGATTTACATAGACTGAAGTTTTTCATATCTAATGTGATTTTCACTTCTTAGAGCATTGTTCCAGGTTGTTGTCCTTAAATCATCACATACTACTGTGGTCATTATGCTTGATGGCAACTGATCAGGTACTTGCTAACTGCTTCATTTATGTTTTTATAACATTTTCCATTCTCTTCTAATTCTAAATATTTTCCAAATCTATGGTCTGGGCTTTTAACTTCAATGTGCTTATTCTCAATGTGCCATATGTAAGTAGGTATAGTATTGACTTGTGTATTTCTGTTTTAAATTTCATACTTAAGACATATCCCATTCTGGTTTATATATCCTTCATGAAATAGAATGGCTGTAACCATATACTGGAGAACTATTTTAGTTTCTGTATGTGTACCAGTTCAAACTTCTCTTGCTTATGTATACTATTTCACTTTATGTGTGAACTGCATTTTCTTAATCAGTTTTTCAAAAATTATTACCAAGTTTTCTACCAGTTTTTGCTATAAATAGTGTTTCTCTGCACACTGTGTGAGAGTTTTTCTAAAGTACAAATACCCAGTCTAGAATTTCTAAGTTCTGGGAAGTATGCATACCAATTTCTCTAATTACTACCGTTTCCCCCTGAGACAACTGCACAAATTGCATTCACATCAACTGTGATACCATGTCAATATTAATAATTATTTGTTTATAAAGCGCTGAGATTTTCATTTTT
The DNA here is from genome assembly GCA_004025045.1 of Sigmodon hispidus. Taxonomy (NCBI): domain Eukaryota; kingdom Metazoa; phylum Chordata; class Mammalia; order Rodentia; family Cricetidae; genus Sigmodon; species Sigmodon hispidus. The sequence continues at coordinate 209,449 of PVIH01000798.1, forward strand.
ATTATTTCAACTGAGAAACTTTAATTTTGATATCAAAGCTAGGAAAATGCTTGTGTGATTATAACCAGGGAGGTGGAGAAAGCATCTGTCCATGTGTGTGTCAGTTCGGTCTGCAATGTGTAAGTATTAGTCCACTCTGTAGTTTATCTCTGTAAAGTATTCCTTTTAGCTGGAGGATTGCTTGCTTGCTGTGTTCTGTGCTGTGTTTGAGACCGTGTGTCACTAGGCAACCTGGGCTGCCCTTTACCTGTCAATTCTCCAGCTTCAGCATCCCTTCTGCTGGGATGACAGGCCTGCAACACCATGTGAACAAGTACTTTAATTTTGATTATATTCAGTAGTATGTGAAAATGTATAGGCTGTCTTAAGTTTCCCAGTGTTATGGGAAATTTTGAGCAATCACTCTGGTTTAAAATTATATATACTACATCATTTAAATACTGACATAAACACTGAGTGACGCTTTTTTCTTTTTTACACAGAGGTTGAAAAACATGGTTCAACTTTTTATTAAGATTAGTTTTTTTTTTTTTTGCTTCCACAATTTCATACTGTCCTGAACAGTAAGAACACTTACTGCTCTTGTCGAGGACCTAAATCAGTTCCCAGTGCACACATCAGGCAGTTAACAACCTGCCTGTAAGTCCAGCCCCAAAACAACCTCTTCTGCTTGGTGGATTATGCTTACTACTCTAGCATCTCCCATACATTCAGTTCAGTACTGTCGCAAGTGATTTAACAAAGTAAAATGTACTGTAGTAAAATTACAAAGATAATTTTTCTGTGAATTTCATCAATATACAACCTGTTCCTTATCCCTTCTACTTATCCAACATGTACCTTTAATACATGAGCAACATGCTACCATCTAAAAAAATACTCTGAGGGAATGAAAAAAAATGTACCTTGAAAATAACTGACATTAGAGTTTGATAACAGGAACCCAAACAGGTGTTTAATGAAGTCAAAACATGAAGAACAAATTTTGCATGTATCTAACAGTTTGTCACAAGAAAGAATTAGGATTATTTACAGTAACTTATTCAGAATTTCACATATGCTCCCTAAGTGATAATGTGCTTAATAGTAAGATGCACATAATAAAATGCATAATAAAAATACACTCAAAAAACTGCAATGTTCATTTCTTATCAACTTGAGCTTCAACATATTTGTATTGATCTAACTTTTACTCACTAAACTAATAGCAATTAAGAGACTGAAATATATCTAGTAGGTTGTAACAAATATTTTTAGTATATAGAAAGCACAGATATTGGGATATAAACATGGATTTTCTCATCAAAAACATTTAAAATATTTACATATACCTTTTAAATTTTCTCAGGTTGTTTGAGAGTTGTGTGTGTGTGTGTGTGTGTGTGTGTGTGTTTATTATGAATAAAGTCACATTTTCTATCTGTGTATATCCTTGTTCAAGGTCCCTTTCCCCTCCCTCCCCCTCTAGTCACTCTCTCTTCTCCACATCTCCCCATCTCCTCCCCAGCAAGGGCAAGAAGTCCCAACGTTCCAATATTGCTCAGTTCAGCATCCACTCCTGGCAGATCCAGTTTTCTCTTCCCAACATCAAGACTGAGTCAGGTGTTCCTCTAGAGGGAGTGGGATCCAAGGTGTCAGTCCAAGGTGTTTCAGATCACAGGCTGTTCAGTGGTTGTGGTTTTCATCTTAGACATGCCTTGCTTTTTGCTTTTTTGTTTAGAGTTCACTAATGAGTGAGTACATCCCCTGCTTATCTTTCTGGGTTTGAGATACCTCGCTCAGGAGGATATTCTCCAAATCCGTCCATTTGCCTGAAAATTTTAGTATATCATTTTTGGGGGAGTTGTGTGTTTGTATATGACTATATAAAACAATGTCTTCATAAAATGTTCATTTTTGTTAGAATAATTTTATTATTTAGCATTTTATTTCATGTACTATATTCTTACATTAAATAAAATCGTCAAAAAATTATCAAAAGACAACTATTCTCCTGCAGGCCACTGAAAGCGGAGTATTTTTCTATTTCTCTTGGGATTTTCTTTGAAATGATGTTACATGGGATATAAAATGTAGTAAAATGGGGAATAAAATCAGAAAGACAAAAAAACTCAGAGGAGCATTATTACAGGGCATTTTGATAGAACTTTCAGTATAAAAACCTAGGAGAAGTACATTGACAAGAGAGGCTTTGAGACAACTTCAGCTCAGAGGTAAATCCATGCCACCACCACTGCTCCTTCTTTGCCGTGGTCTATAAACAGAGACTGCTGGACATGTATGTCAAACTACAAAAACCCATCCTTCCATAAGTGTGCATTCCTTTCCAGACAGTTAACGGTAGCAAGGACAAGTAACATATTTAGAAAAGGTGGGATAGAATGAATATACAAGGTAGAGAATAATAGATACCCATCTTTGAGGCTAATTATAAATTTATCCTAATTAATGTTTTACTTCAATAGCATGTGTATGTGGTTTTATGGTATGTATGTGTATGATTAAGGTATGTGGTAGGTATATGTGTATGTGGTAGGTGTATATGTATATATGAATTCAGTGTGTGTGTGTTTGTGTGGAATGTATGTAACTGTGTGTGTATGGTATGTGTATGGTGTATGTGTGTGTATGTGGTATGTGTATGGTATGTGTATGGTATGTGTGTGTGTGTGTGTGTGTGTGTGTGTGTGTGAGGTCTAGTTGTAAGAAGCTGTGAATCCACTTGCTAGAATTATCTTGTCATTCTCTCTGGCCTCCATGAACTTCACTCACTTGGGGAATCCCCGAGAAATACTTGTGCTCAGTGCTCATCAACTTCTGAATCTAGAAGAGAAAGACTGCAGACTCTGTACCTTTCAGCACTTCACAGTTACTATTAACACAAATTCCTCCATTCACATTAATTGGAAGATGATCAGTCAGTAGCTCGAAATTTCACCTTGAGGGTAGATGTTTGCTGATGGTGCATAAGGCACACTTCACCAAATCACGGTGATAGACTGACAGCTTTGTTTATCCACAATTGATCAAATAGAGATGGCTTTTATTTTGTGCTCAGCCTAAGACCTTGTCTTTGCCTGTATTCATGGATCCTTCCATAGTACTTGCCATTTACTGAACAAATAGTTATTGATATAAAAATTATTCAATTAATCCACTAATTATAAACAATGCTTTTAAAATATATTACTGAAAAGATTCTAAAATATTAAAATATCTTCTTTGTAATCTGCTTTATATGTTATTTAGCTTATGTTTGAATTCAAAATTATTGTATGTGGTTCTAAGCAAACAGGTTTCAATGCACATGTTGTACATTAAATATTTAGAGAATATGTGCAATGCCCAGTACAAAAATCATAGAAAATATACATAGATTTTCTAATGAATGCATGGGACATAGTATAAAACTCATAAATCTTTATTGATTTAATTTTGAATTGACAAGTGATTTAAGGACTGAAGGTATGTAAGTAATTCAACCTAATTTTACTTTTACCTCATTTTTACCAGGAACATGTCTCCATTTCACTATGGATCCACCTTTATAAGCTTACATACATGAATATGTTTGTATTACTATTGGATTTGACAACCTAAGATATGTAGTTCTATGTCTAATAATTCTTACTTGCCCAGAAATATTGCCTTAAAATTAAAACAAAACCAATTTATCATAATGATGTTCTTCCTGGTCCCTTAATAAAGATTATTTTTCTTAAGCCTTTCTATCAAGCTTCTTCTGACATCTAGAGAAAATGGTGCATTATTTCTGGGGCCTCCTGATAGACAAGAAAAGGTTGCTTTCATTGCATTATTTGGAATTTAAAGAATATATCCATAAGCCATGGCTCAAACTGGAGAAGTTGATCTAACTTGTGCAAAGACTTACAATGTAGCTTTGGAGTAGGTAGGCCTAGATACCATACTGAACAGTAGTCATGGGAAAATTTGACTTGTAAGAAATTAAAGCAGAAACCTCATTTCTTAAGGAATAAAATAAAAATTACTAAAAGTCACATTTTCTGATTCAAATTTTTCAAAGAAAAACATGGTTTTTTGGTGAGCAATTTTTATTTTACTATTATTTTATTAGCTATTTTTAAATGAAATTGTTTTAAGCAATAGAAATTTGATTAGTGAGAATTAAAGCTGGATAGTATTGCAATGTAATTGCAACAGTTTTGTGAGCTAGATGGCTGACCCAAACACCAATTGATGTATACATCTGTATAAACTACCTAAAATTTTACTACTAGGTTAAAAAATCTGCCCCCACTCAGCTTTAAAAGGTGAAATTAACCCTAATATGATGTTGTTAGAGGTGAAGTCTTTATGTGGGGATTAGGTTGTAACAGACAAGTTATCATAAATGCAATTAGTGCCTTTATTTCAGAGATGTAGGGAGTTGTCTGTGCCTTTTGCCTTGTGAAAACAGTTGAAGTCACTGTCTACAAACCAGGAAGCAGTATCTCCGCAGACACTGAGGATGCTAGAACTTGGGTTTAGATTCCAACCCTTCAGAATTTGAAAACAATTCTGCCTGGTCTACAGACACCTGCTATGGAGAACGAGTAGATTAAGATGGTTCCTAACCTAAGATTCAAGGAGAAGTTACCAAAGAAGACACAGAAGAATGGCCCTGAATCATGGGGTTTGTGTGCAAGGGAAGCTGCACTTCTTAACTTGACACCTTCAGCTAGGAAAGTAAAGGATTGACAATTTGGGTTAGATAAGGTCAAATTCAAAGACATTTGTTAAATTAAACATCACATGCACTATATTGAGGGCAGCCATCCAGAAGACTTACTCTCTAGCCAGGGTAGCAAAAATAAAAAAGACAGGGTTCAGTAAGATAAATCTAGAATTTCATAGCTTAAGCAAACCCTTTCTAGGTCTAAAGAGAAACTTATTTCCCTCATAATGGTTTTTCTTACACTTGTTTCTCCATATGAAAGAGGCCTAGTGTCCCAGCCCCAAAGAACATACAGGGTTTGGAAGTAAGCTATGACAAAGAACAAAGGGAGACCATAGCCTCCCTCTGGGCTCTTGCCATCATTCTATCTGTTCAGAAGACTCCCAAGGGAACAGCATCTGCACAGTGGGATCAGAGCTCTGGGTCAGATATTGTTTCCACCAGCAGAGACTCAGCCATACTCCCTATATCCTTCCCAAATCAATGCTAGCAGCTGTTATCTGCTTTTCTGGGGGACCACACTTCTAGAGAGGAAACAATGTCTAATTTCATATGTAAACTGCTTAAAAGAATAGCACATGCTCTTTAGAATATTTGTCTCTGGAAACAATTGGAAGAGAATGTAATTTATTTTGTTATTTTTAAAACTCTTACAAATGAGAAAGGGACAGAAATGTGTTTGCGTAATATGCTGTATTTGAAAAATATTGCTCCAAATCACTCGATTGTACCTTTAATGTATGTATGCTGTCTTTATAAACTTTGCTATAATATTCACCTCATAGCTTCCGTAAAAGAGATGAGGTATTAAAACATCTTCAAAAACTATCCATTCATAGACCAAGTATAGAATTTCCCCAAAATGTTTATTTTTATATTATCTATCTAACTTCATACAGTAAGGAATATATATATATACATATATAATAAAATAATGCACATTATTTAACGTTAAGCAATTAGACACCTGCACATGAATAAATACAAATAAGTAAACCCAGAGACATTGCAACAAAAATATTCTGATTACTATTTTAGTATGTTTGGGGAAAACATTTCAGAATACCCAAAAATCCTTACCATGCAGTTTTATATTAAGTTGTTATTATACAAGGCTGAAGTAGAAAAAAAGAAAAAACTATACATGAGTCAGTTGATAATGACTTAATTGCGGAAACTAAGCCCTTGTGCTAAATGCTTCAAGTACATTCTTTTAACTCCTCCAACAACACTATGAGGTAGGTGGCATAACTACTCTCATTTATTATTAAGATTTGAAACTCAGAGAGAAGCAAATTGTTCAGGTACTCAGAAAAAGTTCTAGGGCTGAAGATGTGTAAAGTGTGGAATCTAATCCTGTATACTCTTTGTTGCCCATTTTGACCACTAACAAATATATTCAAATAAAGCTTGCCTGAGTATCAGAGGACAGAAGCAGCCACAGAGTTAGCCATGAAGTTCAGGCAGTGGTGGCACATGCCTTTAGTCTGAACACTCGGAAGGCAGAGACAGAAGTCCATCTGGACCTCTGTGAGCTCAGAGCCAAACAAAGCTAGGCAGTGGTGGCATGCACCTTTAATCGCAGCACTTGGGAACTCAGACCTCTGCTTCCAATACTTGGGAACCACACATGCCTTTAATCCTAGCACTAGGAAGGTTAGATGGGAAATGAAATGGCTGAACACAAAAAGGAATAAAAGTAGGAGAAGACATGAACTTGGCTCCCTTTCTATTTCAGCCTTGAAGTTGCCTTTGCTTCCCTATTCAGTCTGAAGATTCCTGGAGACAGGATCCACACCCTTTGGCTGAGGAGCTGGTGAGTTGAGAATTGGCTGTGGCTTGTTTTTAACTTTTGTCCCAATATCTGAATCCAGGTTTTTATTATGAGATCAATTAGAATTCGTGCAACATCAGCTATTTCATTGTTTTTTTTCTCTCCAAAAATAGAGGTATCATAAAAGATAAGATACGTCCAAATAAGAGACGTAGGAGCCAAGCGGTGGGACCACACGACCTTAATCCAAGCACTTGGGAGGCAGAGGCATATGGACAGCCTGCTTTCCAGAGTGAGTTTAAGGACAAGCCAGGACTGTTTCAGTGAAAAACTCTGTCTTGAAAAGCTGAGAGAGAGAGAGAGAGAGAGAGAGAGAGAGAGAGAGAGAGAGAGAGAGAGAGAGAATTACAAAACTTGACCACAGTGTTGGAACTGAATGAAATATCTGAGCTATTTTTGTCTTCACACCACAGTATAGCATTTAACCATCCCTTTTTCCTTTTGAGCTCTTCGTGGCTGCTGCAGCTAATACCTGTAGATACATGTTCTACCATCAAATCCCAACAAACACTTAAGACAATACAGACTGTCAGTATAAATAGCTGGGCTATCTGTTTTCTAATGGCAAAGACAGGGTGGGTGCAGAGGAAAGCAGGGAGTGGAGACCGACAGGTACAGCTGTGTTGAAGGTAGACACCAACTTAATACTCCTACTTCCTTCTCCTTCATAATCAATGATAACCCATACTCTAAACCTGAAGCTGTGCTAGAATGTACCCATAGGGTACATTCACTTTTTCTGGATGCTTAGTCCTTATTATGAAATCTGGTGCCAGGCTGAATGTTTTCTTTCTATACTTTTTTTTTTCTAGTGAGATCCAACCCAGGGCCACATGCCTGCTAGGCATTCAATCTGCCCCTGAGCTAAATCTACAAACCTTGCTTCTTTTAATAGCATCCCTCCTTGTCATGTATACGCCTGTGAAATGATTTGTATGTTTTCCTTTATGAGAGTGTCTTGCAAAGAAGAGGCCAAGGTGGCTCTAGAAACAGTTAAAACTGAAATTCCTTAGTTAAATCTAAAGGGAACAAAGTGTTAATTAGGACACAAAAAAGTGTTAGCCTCAGTATAATTCTCTGACATCCCAGTGTTTGATTGCCCAAAATTTGGAGATAGCACATGCCAGTGAGCTTTCTAGTCACCTAGTCACCATGTGAACCTTTCAGTGGCAGAAGATAGAGGTGACATTGCTTTTCATTTGGCCCTCAAAAAAAAGCACACATTGGTTTTGTATATGAAATTATCACATTTAATTTAGTACAAATTGTGATAATAAAAAGGAAGATGGCATAAACTGAAAAGCAATATTTTTGCTTCAATAGATGAAGCTGAAACATAAACAAATGATGCCAGGCTTTAGAAATGAAAAGAATTCCTCTTCTCTCATGACACATATTTCTGTGATTGTTATTTCCTTCAGTGTGATGCATGCTCACACAGTGCTATCATGAGGTAGGACATAAAGCATTTATAGAGCATGTTACCTTTAGGTATAAATAATGGGGCTTGTGTCTAAAATGACAAGCAATTTTCCATTTACAAAATATTTCTAAACACCTAAACACAAGTGCTTTCTAATTCTACCTCAAAATAATGTCAAGAGGCAAGACAATCATTGGTATCCACAACTCATAAATGAAAAGATGTGGCTCAGCCAAGGTCTCCATTTAATAATATATCTGAAACTGAAATGATTTCTCCCAATTTCTGGGACATGGATATTTAATAGTCTATATATCTGTTCAACAATTAAACTTTGTATTTCAGCCAGGCTGTGGTGGCACATGTCTTTAATCCCAGTACTCAGAGACAAAAGAAGGTGGATCCCTGTGAGTTGAAGGTCAGCCTGTTCTACAGAGCAAGTTCTAGGACAGCCAAGACTACACAAGGAAATCCTATCTCAAAACAAAACAAAACAAAACAAACAAGTAAACAAACAAAAACTATAACAACAAAACCTTTATGCTGAGAGGCAGGATTTTCTAGTAATGGCAGGTGTGTGTGTGTATATTAAAGTTGTAAAAACAGAATACAGAATAGAAATAAATTAAAATGATACATCATAAAGGAGATTAAAGGAGACACTTTCCTTTCTAGCAGCTGTAGGGCAATTCCAAGCTCAGCTATCCTCACATAATAATGGGGAGAAAGCCATGCTTTCAAGAACCATGAGAAATGGCACTGTCTACCTCTGGTCATCAGTGAAAGAGACAAGACCTCTCTCTTCAACCAGAACATGGCACATATGTCCAGATTATCTGCCTAATCTGCATATCACACTCTGTTGCTTTTTTTTGTGTCAAGAAAAGCCATCAGACCAACTGTGTGGCATAATGCCTTTTTCTTTGTATCTCATGCTATTGTGATGCATTCACTGAAAATGAGCAAATGCCCATTCCTCTTGAGGAGAAAATCAGATAGGAATATCACTTAAACAATAATTAACGCAAAAGTCCCTATATTAACTGCTCTATGATGTCTCATAGAAATATGAGTGTTTGGGAGCCAACCTACAGAAGCAAAAATAAATTTTATTAATCATTGAGATGCCTGAAAACTGATACCTTAAAGAAAACAGGTATGCCACTCTTTCCCTTCACTGGCAGGAGGAAGGAAAGACAAGAAAGCAAGAATGAATCAACTATTCCTTCAGAAAAAAATAGTGCCTACGCCTTCAAGGAAATTTGTTATAAAAGGCAATTTTAGTATTGAATAGAATGCAAAGAAAAGATGATGATAGGTTGGAGAACAATCCCATGAGACCACAACCGTACAGAAAGAACTATAAGTAACTAAGGAAAGCTTTGATTGTGAGAGGTAGCCTTCAGAGAACACTAGCTTCTTGTCCAGTGCCAAGTGATCAGTCATGAAAATGTACATAGCATTATACAGACTGAATCGCATTTAGAAATGTATATGTATGTGTGTGCATATGCATTTATGTTTACAATAGCAGATTTTTTTAAAAAGACCATAAATTTGAAAGGGCACAGTCCATGTCATAGGTGAGGGTTTGAAGGGAAGGGAAAAGCATAATTAACTTATAATGTTAAACAAATAAATACCAAAATTGAGAGTTTATGAGTTAAAGGATGGATGAACTCAAAGTTCAAAGAAAAGGATACATTTGTCCACATCTGAAAAGCTGTCCTGTGGAGCTGCATGATTCTCTTGTGATCTTGATGCAGCAATGCGTCCTGGTGAGGGTAGCCTCTATAGCATCCTGGTGAGGGTGGCCTCTTTATCCCTCATCAAAATCAAGCACACAGTCATTCCTCACTAGCAGTCAGCCTTCTCATTTAGTTTCAACCTCTCTGGACTTCCACTGGACATTTTTGTCTCAATAGTACTTACTTGCACCATTCCTTTGCTCATTACCCATTTATTAAAAATACTTAAAATCATCACCCTCTCCCTCCCACTTTGAGACAGCATCTTTCTCTGCAGACCAGGCTGGCCTGGAGCTCCCCATCTTCCTGCCTGTCTCCACTATGTGCTCAGATTACAGGTATGTGACAATACACTTTGCACCTGTTTAAAATCCTTAAAGTTAACTTCTTGTGTTAATCCTTTCACAGAACACTGTAACTCTGCAAGAACATAAATAACTCTTTCCATAAATTTTATGTCTTACAAAAACTAACTTTTTCAGTCACTAAACATTTGTTTATTTTATTGAAAAAATAGAAAATGAGAGGTAATAAATACATCAACAGTGTAGTAACTTAAGTACTGGGAGCTCAGAGAGGAAAAAAAATCTATACTCACAGCAGTAGTTTGAAAAATCTTTCATCTTACTTAATTTTTAATTGTTAAATAATAAAAATACAACAACTACAACCCAGCATATTTCTAATTTGATATACTAAGCTAAACTATCAAGGCCTTCTTAATTTATACAATTTTACCTAAATACTCTAGCAATTTGATAAATAATATGATTTATTTTTAAAAAAATAAGAAATTGAACATTTTTCTCTGTTAGCATTTGCTGTTTTATTCTAATTCCCTCATATACTTTGGTGCTAAGAAAATACAAAAATATATTTTTTTATTGGTCCCTTTCTATACTACTCTTTTCAAAAAAAAAAGGCAGACTCAATTCACTTTTGATTTTTTTGTATAAAATTGTGGAGCCTGGGTCCTCTGAACAGAGACTCTGGTGTGAGCTTTCACAAGATGGTCAGTGAAATCTTCAAGGAACAATACTTCAGCGAGACTAATATCCAAAAGTGTAACACACCTGAGGAGAAATAGATCAGGCTTCTCAAGTACATGGTTACCATGAAATTATTGCAGCAAAGCACTTATACTGTTGAATATGAGATAAAGTGCTTGTCTTCCAAGTTGAAGTCAGGGACAATTGGGCTATGACTCAATGTGAGAAAGAGAAGACTTGAACTTAAGATTTATAAATAATTTATAAATTTTCCTTTCTCCTATCACTTCCAGCTTCCCTGAAATAGTCACTGAAATGTAATGGCGTTTTATTTGAGGGTAATGCACATGTTTATCTGTGTTCTAGAAGTAGAAGTAAGACAACCATCAAGTAATGTGGGCAGTTTATGGAGCCTCTGGCAGTAGGACCAGAGTTTATTCCTAGTGCATGAACTGGCTTCTTGTAGCCCATTCCCTTCAGAGGAACACCTTGCTAAGCCTTGATAATCAGGGGAGGGGCTTGGCCCTGCCTCATTTGGATATGCCAGACTGCATTGACTCACCCTGGGAGTCTTTGTCCTCTCTGAGAAATAGAGGGGAGTATGAAGTGAGGGGAAGCTGGAAAATGAATGGGAAGAGGAGAGGGAGGGGAAACATTGATGGGTATATTTTTTAAAAAGAAGAAAATGCTATTATCTTCTACCAATAGAATATAAATGCTATTAATTGGAGAACTGGAATTATTCACTTTTCTTGTCATACAAAGTATTTACTGAATGTGTGTGGGTGGGGGTTTGTTTTGGGATTTTGTTTGTTTGTTTGTTTTTTTCCTGGATGTGTGATTTAGAATAGCATTTGTTGGTAGTGTTTTGCCAGTTTTCAATGTCTCTATGACCTTTCTATTTACCCTACACAAGCCATTCCTATCCTCACTTTGAGAAGCTTTAGAAGCATTCTGTTTACACTTCAAAACCCATGTCAATTACTGTTCATAAACCCTTCTCCAGCCCCTTGTGGGGTAAACCCTTTACTTAGGACTTTTTAAATAACTTTACTGTAAAAGTGTATATCCTATTTCTGCAGAGATTTGGATCGATTCATCTGGCTTATCCAAATCTAGTATGTTTCCTTGCAAGCTAAATGTTTTTTCTTTAATATTTTTTGTTGCATAATTAAGGTAACAGAGAAAACATTGTGTTTCGGTAATCCAGAATCTAAACAAGAAACTTTATATTCTTAGAATATATCACTTGCACCTGTCAAACTATCTCAGAAATGAATAAAGATGTTTTTACATTCTCTTTTATTACTTTAGGTCTAAAATAGACCCAGTATTCCATTTGTACTGTATTCCATCTCTACTTCCAGGGCACTAAGATAATGAGACAAAGCATTTTTAAGAGTTTTAAGTATTTGTAGATTTGTTCCCAACAAATTTAATTACATTTGTATGCATTAAACCATGCTCATTTCTCTTTGTTTTTTGCTTATTTCTTTTGTTCTGGGGATTGAATCCTGGGCCTCACACATGCTATGCAACATTTTACCTCTGCGTGGCTCCTGCTTTTGTTTCTGTTTTTCAGCATGTTTTGCTGTGTATTCCAGATTGACCCTAAATTCAGCATCATCCCAAATACTTATGGGTATCTGCATGAATTATCTATTATCTCCTTTAACTCTTTACTAGTATGAAAGCATTTAAAATATAGCTCCTCTGATGGTCCTATTTGAAATGATAGATTCTGATTGATCCAGTATTTTAAGTATCTTATTTCCTGTTCTGTCTTTTGTTTTTGTTCCCAGAATTGATTTGTACCTGAAACTCTCTGATTATGGCTAATTTATTAGTTTGCCTATATCACCAAACCCACTTTTCAGCAACTACAGCATAAACTATGAAAGCATTTTGATTTTTGTATAATGAGACAGGGTTTCTCTGTTTAGCGGTGCATGCTGTCTTAGAACTCACTTTGTAGATCAGGCTGGCCTCAGACTGAGGTGCCTGCCTTTGCCTCCCAAGTACTGCAATGAAAGACTTGTGCCACTATGTCTGGCTCTAGAACGTGTATTTTCTTATAATATGTTTTGCTTACTCCTATATATGCCTGATACTTCATAAAGTTATTATAAGTACAATGAAATTTAATAATTATCTGTTAAACAAATAAGTGAATTAATATACTATAGGGTCTGTGTTCATAAATTTACACTACTAATTCCTAATTTACACATAAACTAAGTCTAAACTCTACTGGATTCCCATGAGAACTTGTAAAAAGAAACAAAAAATACTATATACAATGTGAAAGAACAATTCCTGAGTATGCTTTGTTTGTGTTTTTACACAATAATCTAGTAACCCCCCCCACACCCTTTCATTACCATTTTTTTATGTTTCTTTGATATCAAACTCTGGGGTTAAAGATTAGGCAGGATGAAAGCAAAGGAGAAAAGCCAAAATGTGCCAACCTTAATGGTAGCAATAAATAATGTTTTGCTAAAAGCTGCCTAAGAATAGATGACACAGTCTATGTGGGAGTATGCAAATGATATGCAAATAAGATTCTAATTTTAATGAAATGCATATGTGGTCCTCCTAACTATTTCATGCACCTGGATAGAGCCCCTAGGAAAATTCTAGTAGAAAGAAATGTCCTTTCAGCAATGTTTTAATAACTGGGTGATGTGGAGAGCAGTGGGTACTACACCTGGCATGCATTATAAGGTCTGCTAATTCGCTGCTGAAAACAAGCTCTTGTAGATGTAATACTGTTTTGCAGCTTTGGTACCTACAGTCTAAGTTACACATACCTTAATTGCAGGTTCCACAGTGAGTGTGAGGTTGATTTACTTTAGGCTACCAGGTAGTGTTTTTCAGTTAACACATCACTTAAAGAAGGGACATGAAAAAATTTGGAACCACAAATACTGCTAAATCTGAATTATTTCAAATGGATGCTATAGTCAGATTTCACTATAAATGACTATCTGACTTGGCAGACAATGCAATTTGCATCCTGCTTGCAATATAAATTTTCTGAAATGAAGAAAAATTGGAGAAAATTTTGTGGACAAATAAACATGACAGTATTGTTATTTTAAAAGCTTAACAAAAGTCAAGTGGATAGGAAAACAGGTAAAATTTCAAAGGACCTATCTTAATTCAAAGGCCATAGATGAGGGATGAAGGAAGCAAGTGCATTTTGTCTTGTGACAGTGCCATGTGACTTCCCTACTTTAAGAGTAACAATTAGGAAAGTCATCATCTTATAATTTTTTATTACTATCAACCATCTGCTTTTTCATCTTTATTGATTTAATAGCAAATAAATAAATAACGTTCTTTACAGTTACTATAGGAGTGCTATTTGCTTTTTTGTGGTTTTATTTTGTAACTGACATATAGAAATAAAAGCAATATCTATTTCTTGGTACCATGTGTTATTTCAATACATTTATACATGATGGAATGTACCATTTAATAAAGAAAATCAACTTTGGTTTCTGGCATTATGACTGACTGTGTTTTAAGGGACCCTCCTTCCTCCATCGAGTCTACATGTTCTTGTTTAATCACTGACGAAACAAAAACAAACTTTAATGTTAAAGAGAGAGAGAATCAGCTGGTGTGAAAGAATTTTTCATGGAGGAGAAATAGGATTTTTCAGAGAGAAAACACCAGTAGCATTGGGCTGTGACAATTCTGATGTCCAAATTAACACGTGGGTGAAGAAGCTTCTTGTACTGTTTCCAGTCAAGGAGCCAGTTAATGTGACATTGTTTTCAGTATAATCTTCTAATTGTCGGCACACAGGGAAGTGGAAGGAACTCTTCAACCATGTGGGCAGAGGATGGCCAGTATCAGCAACAGGTCTAAAATCCAGATTCATAGTCCCCAAACCAGACCTACTGAACTCTAATTACTCATTTAATTCTTAGAGACATTATAATTTTAGAAGAGTTGTAAAGTGGGTGATTCCTAATTTGGGATCATGAGACAGTGAATGGTTAAAAAGAAAATAGGCTCATATGTATAGACTGCCATGAATGTAAATAAAAATTGGAAAGGGACAACTAGAGAAGTGGTCCAATCATTAAGTGCACACACTGATCTTTCAGATGACCAGAATCTAGTTGCCAAAACCCAACCAGCAGCAGCTCACACCTTCTAGAGTTCCAGCTAAGGAATGATCCAACATCCTCTTCTTGCCTCTGGAGGCACTCACATACACATGACATGCGCTCCCACCGACAAATACATTTGCATAAATTAATATAAAAATAAATCTTTTAAGATATAAGTAAAAATTTAATGATAAAGAAAACATCAGATATATAGAAACAGAGTAAAACATACTAGATCTGTAGGATGAACAAGTCTAGACTTTTAGGAACTTCAAGAAAATAATCCTTAGGAGAATTGGACCATAATTAAAACTTTTAATATGAGATTTCAGTTGTTTTTACCAATAAGCTAGGAAAATGAATGAAATAATAAACTTTTATTTGTTTTACTGTAATACCATCTATCACTCATATATTCTCTATAACATAATATTATATACCTTAACTAAAAAAGTTCCTTTATGTCCAGACTATACTCTCTCCCCTGAGCTTCATACCAGCAATTGTAGCCCCTCAATTCTGAACATCTATGCCCCAAATGTAAAAGCACCACATTTATATTAAAAAAAATTAGTAAAGCTTATATTACACACAGAACCCCACCATCTCAATATCACACAGAACCCTCTTCAAAATTCACCATATGCTCGTTCACAAAGCAAATTTCAATGTTATATATAATAGAAAGCCTACAAACTCATGGAAACTGAACAATTCTCTACTGATTCACTATTGGGCCAAAAAAATGTAAAAAGTTAAAGACTTTCAACAATTCAATGAAATTTAATGCACAACATAACGAAACTTATGGGATACAATGAAAGTGATGTTAAGGGGAGATTTTATAGCACCAACACTTCATAAATAATTTGGAGAGGGGGTTGTAGAGATGGCTCAGAGGTTAAGAACACTGACTATTCTTCTAGAGGTCCTGAGTTCAATTCCCAGCAACCACATGGTGGCTCACAACCATCTATGATGATATCTGGTACCCTCTTCTTCTGTATACTGTATGCATAAAAAATAAATAAATCTTAAAAAATAATAATTTGGAGAGATCTCATACTAGTAACTTAACAGCACATCTGAAAGCTCTAGAACAAAGAAAAGCAGAAATACCTAAGAGGATTAGATGGCAGAAAATATTTAAAGTGAAGACTAAAATCAATAAAATAGAAACATAGAGAACAATATAAAAAATAAGTAAAACAAAGATTTGGTTCTTCAAGAAAATCAACAAAATAGATACAACCTTATCAAAACTAAAAAGCTGAGAAAGAATGTTTAAATTAATAAAATCAGAAACTGAAAGGGAGACATACAGATATTACAGGTAATCATTAGTTCATATTTCAAAAACTTGTATGCCAAAAACTGAAAACTGTAAAAGAAATGAACAAATTGTCTTGATAGATAAAACTTATTAAAAAATCAAGATGAGATAAACACTTTACATAGACCAATAGCCCCTATGGGAATAAAAGCAGTCATTAAATGTCTCCCAAACAAAACAAAGCAAACTGACAAAAAATCCCAGGGCCAGACAGTTTTAGTGCAGAATTCTACTAGACTGCCAAAGAAGAGCTAATAAAAAAACTCTCCAAATTATTTTCTAAAATGGAAATAGAAGAAACATTGCTAAATTATTTTTTTAGGGCACAGTCATCCTGATACCCAAAATCACACAAAGATTCAACAAAGTAAAAGAATTACAGATCAATTTCACTTATGAATTTTGATGTGAAAATACTGGCAAACCAAATCCAAACACATATCAAAGAGATCTTCCACCATGATCAAATAAGCTTCATCCAGGAGATGCAAGAATAGCCAACATACAAAAATCTGTCAATGAAACTCACCATATAAACAAACTGAAAGAAAACAAATGATCATTTTCTTAGATGCTGAAGAAAACCTTTGACAAAATCTAACACCCCTTCATAAATGAAGTCTTAGAGAGATCAGGAACACAAGAGACATACCTAAACATAACAAAAGCAACATACATCCAGTCAATTTCTAACGTCAAATTAAATAAAGAGAAACTCAAAGCAATTCAATTACAATCAGGAAAACAAGATTTTCAACTCTGTTTATAAGTATTTAATATAGTGCTTGAAGTTCTAGCTAGAGCAATAATATAATTAAAGGAAATCAAGGGAGACAAAACTTGAAAAGAAAGAAGACAAAGTATCATTATTTGTATTTGATATAATAGTATGTTCATAAGCAACTCCAAAATTTCTACCAAGGAACTCCTAGAGTTAATAAACAACTTTACCCGAGTGGCGAGGTTTAAGATTAACTTAAAAAAAATCAATAGCCCTTCTATATACAAATAGTAAGTGGGCTGAGAAAAAAAAAAAAAAAACAAAGAATCAACACCCTTTACAATATCCACCAATATTATAAAATATCTTTGGATGACTCTAATCATGGTCTTTGTTCTAAAAAAGAAGTCCAGGTCTGTATGCCTAAACTTGGTCTGTGAAGAAGTAGCTCTGCTCCTCATTTACATCCCTATAATATTGTGCCTCATGTTATAAGAATCTATTCCTAAGAGATAGTGTGTATTATCAGCACTTTTAATACTTATTATTGTAGGTAAAAGAGAACACCTGGACCTGCTAACAGTGGATGCTAGTCTACTGCTCACTTCAAATCTGCAGGCAAAGAACCTAAAACTAATCTGTAATTTATATTTGCTCTTCTTGCCCAATTAAGATCTTGATTTTGCCCTTACCTGTACTCTGATAAGTCAGCCTTTTTAATGTCATTTTTGCTGGATTTTGTATGATAGGTGTTGTGTTTATTTTTCCCATTTCCCAAAGAGTGTCAAGTTCCAAAAAATATTTTGTTCTTTTATTGAAAACAGATTCTTTTTTCAGACAACATATTCTGATTATAGTTTTCCCTGCCTCTGCTTCTGTCACTTTCTTCCCACCTCCCCTGCCCTCAAGAACTACTCCCTGTTTGTCTTTCATTAGAAGATATTTTCAGCATATAACAACACAAATGACAAAATAAAATATAAGATGAAGCAAAGAAACCCTATCAAAGTTCGACATTATAACCCAACAGGAGGAGAAGAATCCCAAGAGCAGGCACAAGAGCCAGAGAACTGCCTATGATCATGGTCAGGAGTCCCATAGAAATCCTAAGCTAATACCTACAGTATATATATATATATATATATATATATATATATATATATATATATATTACCAGTTTTATTTTTCTGTTTTTCCACTTTGGTTAAGGGTTGCTGGTAATGATGACTGAGTCCCAATTCTGTCACATGCTGCCCACTTAATATTCTCCACTACTATCAATATCAATTTTGATTCAAATGGTATTTTACTCACTTCAAAGCCAGGGCTTTTCATGTTGCTAATTGTCAGTTTCTGTGTAGGAGAATAACTTCATACTTTCCATGTCTGACTCTGCCATGAGAACTCAGGAAAGTGATATATTGACCCCTAAATATATAGATCTTTCTCTGAGACTAAAACAGACCCTTTCTCCTAAGAGTTCTGAAACACCAAGGGTGATAAGGAGTTTGGTAAATCATATATCACACTATATTTGATTCTCTTGATTTCCTTGGCATTGAATCTGTACTGGGGAGGAAGCCCACTTAGGGCCACTGAGATAATGCAGTGGATAAAGATACTTGCTACCAAGCCTGAGGACTTGAGTATCATCTGCAGAACCCATATGGTGGAAGACACATCTTATTCTGCAGGTTTTCCTTCGATCTCATTATATAAGCTGAGGCATGTGTGTGTGTGTGTGTGTGTGTGTCCACACACACAGTAAATGTTAAAAAGTTCAATCTGTTGCATTAAACAGACTAATGCTTAATGTTTAGTTAATAAATTAATGGGAACACTCTTGGGAGCTTGATTCTTACTCGAGTTCAGTCTTTCTAGGGAAAACTGAACTTCTTACAGCAACCCAGACATATTTGTACAGTGTAACAAGCTCATGTTGTCTTGTTTTGTATCATGTATAATGAGTTCTGTGAGTAATAAATTACAGAAATTGAATCTCTTTTTTAAAGATCTACAATAACATGTAACACGAATTATGATGGTAATGAAAGAAACTCAGAGCCATATATTGGGGAAAGGCTGAAATATCAGTGAGAATAAACACCACAACAGTCAAATCTCACTCAACTGTCTTCCAGCTTCCTCAGCCTTGCTCCTGGTCTCTTCTAAATTGCTGCTGTTTTCCTAAACCTGGTTTAAATACCCTTCTCACCCAGCTGCATCCCCTCCAGGTCAGGATTAAAGGCATAGGCTACTCTATTTGGTAAACAGCCTTTAATTCACAAAAACACAGTAAGATTTCTGTCTCTGGAGTCATGGGATTAAAGACTAGGTCACCACTCCCAGCTTTCCCTGTACTGGGATCAAATGTATGTGCCATTGAAGCCCAGGTGATTGGCCTTGTACTAAGAGATCCAGAACTCCCGGAACTATGTGAGTTTCCACTGTTCTGTTATTTGTGGAAATTCTGAAGGTACTTCTGCCTAGTTTTTGCTTTGGGTTGATCTCTTGATATACTAGGTTTTATAAAATATGTAACATATCACCACAATAACAGTTAAGAATTCCAAGGATAACCAAAATGCTTTCTTTCCCTTTCATAGTACCAAAAGTTTATAAGCAGGTATGGAGGAGAAATGTCATTAACAGTCATAGCCATACCTAGCTGTGATCCCTGCCAGTTATATTAACAACCAGGATGGAAATCTATGCCTGTGAATACAATAGTGGCTAATGTTATGAGAGTAATTAATATATTTTGATTGAATTCAAAGTCCACTAAACAGGAGAAAACAATGCCTATTACTGTAATTCTGACCAAAACCCATAGCTGAAGAGCCCATAGAGGAAAGGCTTTATCTGCTAGTATTATTTGAAGAAGTAGGTATAGTATAAAACTGATCTCATAATTCATATGAGATTTATAACCCATATATGCATCAGTTAGAGTAATTCTCAAACCTAATCACATAAGTGTAATATGAAGTTTCTGGCCTGTCCAACCTGTGGTCTAGACCCACAGATCCATAGTCCCACAGAAACACACAGACACATATTAATTTCATGCTGTTTGACATATGGCTGAGACAACATATTGCTAGGTAGCTCTTTCATCTTAATTCAATCTATTTCCATTAATCTGTTTAGTCATGGGGCTTGTATCTTTTCTCAGAGCAGCATGGTTGTCTTTTTTCAACTGTATCTGCTGGTGTCTCTCCAGCCTCTCTACTCTGCTCTTCCTGTTCCCAGAGTTTTCTTAGTCTGGCAGCCCTGCCCATACTTCTTGGCTGCCTTCTGGCCAATTAGTTCTTTATTAAACCAGTAGGAGGAAAATATTTCACTACATTTCCGCCTTTTTTCTTTTTAAAACAGGAACTCCAAAACTAATACTCTTTGTATAATTTTTTCCACCATTACCTATACCAACTTATAACCAACACTGTAAACAAGGACAAACATACAAAACCTATTTTTTGGGAATGTGAGTATAGTTCTCTAGGCTACTTCCTGCTGAATGTGAGTGCTGCCAATCCCATGGGGACCCAAAGGAAAATTTAGGATTATTCACAAGTCGTTAGTGGAATAGTCTGTATAGCTGGATCAACTCAGCCAGTTTTCTTGAATTTGCTTTGAATGCAGAGCTCAGAGGAAACCTCAACAGAATTTCTCTGAAATGCTAAATCATCTGGGCCATCTGTTTTCACTGGAGAAGTTTCAAGGGGTCTTTCTTGAACAAACTATATTTTCTTTAACCAGCAATAGATCCATAGCCTCTCACTGTCTATGGTAATAAAAAGAAAACTTCTTCTTCAAAATATCAATTTAATGTCAACTCATTTATCAAATATATAGGTTAGAATAATCCAGTAGCATTTATAATCAAATGGCTCTTTAGGAGCTTTTACTATTCTATTTTCAGTCAAAAATACATTTCAGTCAAAAAGACAAGACAATACCATATAGTATCCAGACACTCTTTGTATTTTTCATCTTTATATGGTTTATTACTATTTCTTTTACTCTTATTTCTTTCTAAGGACTTTATCCTTTTTCTCTCAAGCATACATATGTATGCATGTATGTATGTATTTTAACACACTCTAAACCACTTAGAGGTTTTTTTTTAATCTGTTTTTACTTTATATCTCTTATTTCTTATCTTTTTCCATTTCTGACCACACATTTGCTTGGCTAGGGTAGCTATTTATTAAATCAGCTTTTTATTAAACGAGCAGTAAACATAAATCACACTACATATAAGGTTCTGTGTATAATAGACAGCCATTAAAGGAGAAAGTCATTAGAAGTTTCTGTACCATAAACCATAAATGGAGCATCTAAACATACCTCCCTCACTTCAGGGATAAAGAACCATTATAGAAGAAGAGATAAAAAAGATGTATGAGCCAGATGTAGGGGAAGACCTAGGGGAAACAGTCTCTCATGGGTGGGACTTATCCATTGCATTTAAGAACTCATGGAAGCTACACTTGTCTGAACAAGATCTATAATAGAACACAACAGCCAACATTCCCACAGAGAGTAGGGTGGAGCTCACAAGCCCCAGTTCCAAGCATTGAAACTTTTAACAGTTATTTGTTGTTTGTGGAGGTGGTGGGAACAGGAATATTCAATTTTATTTGTAGCTCCTGTAGGTTGATTGACCACACCCATGAGTATATGGGCAGCACAAATTGAACTTGGTGAATAATTATTATAAATTTAAAAAGAAAATATAAAATTGAGAAATAAGTAAGAGCATAAGGCTGGATGTGGAAAGCTAGGAGAAGGAATAGAGGATGAGAATGATCAAAATACAATGTATAGATGTCTGGAAATTGTCAAATCCTAGGATACCAATTGCTAATTGATTTCACATGAATTCTCTATCATTTGTACTTAGACTTTCAGCTTCTCAAAGATAGTAAGTAAAACTTAATCCTTCCTGTGTAGTGATGAATAATTGTGCTTCATTTGAGCCCATTTGCCAGCCTACATGTTTAAAATGAATTTGGTTATTTTAGAACTGTATCACTGAATTGTCTCCCAAGTTCTAGTTCCTTCTCTTGCCTCTTTTAAGAATGTAGTAACTGCCATTTTATTTGACTGCATGTATGCCAAAACTAAAAGTGCAGTATTCAGTGTCACTTTTGTGATCATTTGATAAGGCTCTAGTTCTAGATTTTCTTAAAGTTTCTCCACTTGTGAACTTTTTTACCTAAGAAATATTTGTATTTTCTCAAGTATGTTGGCGTAAAATGTAGGTATCAGAGCTTACTGATAATAAATTATAAAGAAATGTATTTCTAAGTGATTCTTTGATATACACATATCAAAGAATTCTTTAATAGGCACATACATAATTGCCATTTACAAAAGGAAAAAAAAGTAATCGTATACACCAATGAGATGAATGTATTTCTTTTTCTAGCACAATAAAAATAAGCAAGTCTTTGCTATCCTTAAATAAACCATGTTGTTCCTACCAGAGTAACAATCTTTGTAAGCATAGTGAAACACTGCAATCTATAATGTATGATATTCCTGAATATAAGCCATGGTCTTTCAGGTAGCAGTTGTTGGTATGAGATAGCATAGTATGACATCATGCACAGTGCAAAATTCACATGTCACATTCAGAACCAAGGCTGTATTGAAGTCACATGAAACAATACAGGAATTGCCAGAAGAAACACCCAATTCTTTGTTGTATTTGCAGTTAATTTCTTTTCCTTGAATGTTCAGAAAACTTTTACTATTGCTAAATTTTATGAGCCCTCACAATAAGTTTTGTGATATAATATATGGGTCACAGTCCACAATTTAAGAACTTTTGTTGCAGCCAATAGAAGATAATCAGAAATACTCTATGGCATTTTCATGAACCACCCTCAAGAAAAATGTTATGTGTACCATTTATCTTCATTATTTCTACTTCTATAAATATGATGATATGGTCATATCAACATATAAAACAAAAGACAGAAAAATCATTCACATTATATCATAATATTTAAGTCTTGAAGTGCCAACCTAGACTTATATATGAAAATATATCTATTTCTAGCATGTTTCAGACATTCTTCTTTAGAGATCTGTTTTCCTCATACATCAACTAATTCTATCACCACATAAGGTTTCTGGAATATTCTATATGGTGTTCTTAAGTCCAGCATCCTCAATCTTATGAGCTCTTTGTCTCTCTTCTTTTTTGTTTTCTCAGTCCCTCATGTTATTATTGCTGGTACTTCTCCATTTCTGATTTGCTCCTTCTATTTACTCCATTTGAAATGTGGAAAATTCTCCTTGAGCATCTGCTTTCTGTGGCCAGCTTCAGCTTTTGTATTTTAGTGTTTAATTCAATGATTTCATAAATACCATTTCCCTTATACTTTAATTCCCCATTGACTACTGGGTTTCCTGGAGCCACAACATATCTTTTTGTGCTAGAGACAAAAAGACATTGGAGACATTTGACTGAAAGTTACTGCAACTTGTATCCTAATTGTTCCTGCAGTGGAAGGCTTTGTAATTTTTTTTTTTTTAATTTCACCCTTTTGTCTAGGACAGATAAAGGAAGATAAGAAGAAAACTTATGTATATGGAAAAAACATAGATTGAAAGTAGACAAAAATATCTTTTCTCTGATTCCCACTTCACTGAATACCTTTGAATGGTGATAGCACATTATCCTTATTGGCACATAGAATTGACCTTCTCTGGCCACCTTTCCTGAAATACTCCTCAGGTCCCCATACAAATGTCTCTATTGTGTTCAGTAGCATCAGTTGGACAATAAAAAGGTATGCCCTTACCTCGGTTCCAGAACAGAATGTCCATTATCATTAATGATGATCAGAGCCTGAGAAAAGAGTCAATTGACCTCTTAGCATATGCCCTCTGGCTACATAATCATGCTTCCCTGGGGACTTGATTTGCATTTGATGGGACAGGATTCATTTGGCATAAAAATATTCTTTGGCCTACTTGAACTTTAAGTAGAATACAAAATGACCTACTTTGACAATATATTTAACTTTTTTCACAGTTGCTATTTTCCCCAGCTCTTTGTTCATTACCTTGCCAAAGTGTTTATGTAAAAAGATTCCTAAGCTCTACATCTATGCCTATATTGGAATGTTAATTTTTAACAGCACTATATTGTCAAGAAACAGCCACAGCAGGAAGTAAGCAGAAAATTAGAATGAGCAAGAAATGAAAAGTAATTCTGAAATGATGATTATGGTTGCAAATTACTTTAAATTTCATTTGGCATGTGTTTCTAACCAGAGGGTATGCCAAGACAATTAGAGGAGAACACAATTTATAACATGGATGATCAATACTTCCAAAAGAATCAAGTTGGCTTTACAAGGAGACAGCATAGTCTCCCATTTAGAAAATCTAAGAAAAGTACCTGTGTGTAGCAACACATACCTTTAATTCCAACATTCACATAAGGATGATAAATTTGAGATGAGACTGTGTAACCATGAACTTATCTCACAATCAATCAATCAATAAAACAAAAACCTTGGAAATTACTCCAATTTTGTGTTTACTTCTAAAGCTCTCAAGTTAAGAATATGTAAAGTACATATGAAGTTAGGTCTGGTGGCATAGACATGCAATTCAGGGAATTCAAGCCTTCTATAGATAACAATATCACACTTAAAACTAAAAAGGAGACTGTCTATAGGCCACTGTAACATGTCTGGGGCTCTAGGTTCAAGTCATAGTAGCAAGAAAGAAAAATAAATAAAAGCAACCTATGGAAAGAAAGTTCTTTAAGAGATGTTACCTCAACTAGTGTTCTTGTGACTCAGTTTCAGTGAGTCAATTAAACTGTTATATCTTGAATATGCTCTCTACTCTTGGAAAAATTCAAACGTACTCATTTCATGTTATATATCTTTACTTTATGGTTTTATTACATAGGAATATTCTGCTGTGGGAATGTTTACCTGTATGCTGTGAAAATCATTCTGTAAATGAAGGAACTGTTTTGGCCCATGGTGATTATCATAGCAGCTGGCAGGAAATCAGAGACAGGTCGAGGCATGTGGAGTTAAGACAGACTCGAGCCAGCTGCCAAGGAAGAAACATGTAAGGGACCCAGGTAAGCCCCATGGGCCAGGGTCCACCACGTGCCAGGTAGATTAATGGAAATGGGTTCAATTAAGATTGAAAGAGCTAGCTAGCAATGTACACGAGACATAGGTTAAACAGAATGAAATTAATATAAGTATCTGAGTTATATTTGGGGGGTAAAAGCAGCCACAGGGAGGTTGAACCTCTGGCCCAAATGGGGTTAGACAATAACAGATGGTGCCCAATATGGGGCCCTGAACACTCACATAAAGTCTAAGAAAAATTAAAAAGCATTCTAGAGCACAGAAACAGAGGCAAAAGGGACTTCTGAACTGGGTCATGGTACAGAGATGCCACAGTGTTCGGGCTTGAATTTAAAAATGATAGTCCACAGCAGACAGCTTAAGGCTGATTCCTGGAAGTAAGAAGACTCAGTATAAGCAACAAGCTGCATGTGATTTATTTAAAGTTTCTGCTTATATTGAACAAAAGGGGAACAGAGTCAAAGATGGTTTTTTGGCAGCAGCATTTTCATATCCTTGGGTCTGCTCTGTTTGCTGGCAGGGAGTAGAGACATGGATCCTTTAAAAAGTTTAACATTAAAAAAAGACTCTTCTGGTTGGAAAATGATTAAGGATTCACAATAAAACAGAGTCAGATGAAGAAAAACTTTGAAAATGTTAAAATGTGTGTTAAAAATAATATATAGACTGGGACAGAAAAGAAAAGGGAAAAGCCTTTAAAAAAGAGAAAAAGAGAAATAAAAGATAAAATGTCACTTTAAGATGGTAAATACACAAAGAATCTGGATTATGGTTATTATTGTGTTGACTTTTAATTTTTTTTCACTTTTAATGAGCTAACTGCAGAAATGCAATTGATTGCAAAAGCTGCTATGTTAAATAAACATATATTTTAAAGGTATCTTAACTTTGAAATTTGGGTCTATGGACAGGTTGCTTGGGAAGAGAGTTTCTGCTTTGGTTTACACAGAAAATGAAAGCCCATGGACTGTTTCTAGGCAAATATGGGCTCATCTGACAAGGCCACCTGAAAATTCTCTGGTGAGAAGATCAGCTTCCAGGATGCCAATTAAGATGATCCATCTAGGCTCAGGACCCTCGTGAGATTGCCAATGCCCTTTAATCAGTAGGAAGTAGTAAAAGAAAGAAAGCTATGCCCAAATTCCCAAAATATTTCTTATAAACATTAGTTTTCATTATAAGTGGTTAATGGTCATAGTCAACCTCTTTCTAAAAAAAGAAGGGAAAACTATGATACAGGAATGATTAAAAATAGATGGATTTTGGTTTATTGAAACAAATTTGAGGTCAATTTTGTTATGCTGTATGTATTTTTCTACTCTTGTTAAGGTATGATGTTTATGTAACTCATTTAAAATTTTAATGTGTAATTGAGAAATGCAGATTAATAGTTATCTATGATAACCAAACTTATAGTTACATTAGTTAGATTTTTGTAGGTATACAAAGATATATTTCAATTAGATAGGTAGTCTTTAAACACTTCAAAGACCTATAGAATATGGCACTTAAAATTTTTAAGAACTTAGACTTTTTTGGACAGTGAAACAGGATTGCTCCTGACAGCATCAATGTATTTCAAGAGAATAATGGGCACTGAAAAAATTTTATATGGAGTTTACTTTATGGCAACAGTTAGCCACTGGACAAGAAACTATTCTTGTATTCATTGCTTGACAGTATGCTGTATAAACTGGACATGCAGGTGCCATAGGAAAATGACCTCTGAACTTTGGCAAAACAAGCAGAAATGGTCCTTCAGTTTCCTTCTCTGCAGAGAAAATTGCCAGGCATCCTTCAAGACACAAGGAGAATTAACTGACAAACTGTGCCAGATTTCCTGTATCACTGAAAGGTATGGCAGAGACTCTGGGTTTTTAGGCTGAAGATGGATGCCCCAACATTACAAAGGAACTTTGGGTGACTGTCCAGGCAGACAGATGTCATCTCTGTTATTTCTAGATTTTAGAAGTTGTTTGCACTTCCTGTTTACTTGGGTAATATTATATCCTTCTGTGGTCTTTGGTATAGTTGAAGGTCTTGTAATTATAGGTAGAATTTTTCTTAGATATTTTGAAAGGTATATCAGATATGAAACTTTAGACACACAGGATAAGGTAGACAATAGAATATTTTCTTTAATTTTTTAATTACAAGTAGACTACATATTGAAATTGTAATTCTTGCTTGATAGCTGTTTTGTTATATGTAATATGTATGTTGAAATTGAAACCTTCCTTTTTGATTAGACAGCAAAGAGGAAGCTTGGTAGAAATGTTCATCTGTATGCTGTGAAAATTATTCTGTAAATAAAGGAACTGTTTTGGCCTGTGGTGAGCATTGTAGCAGTAGGCAAAAAATCAGAGACAGGTAGAGGAGGTAAGACAGACTCAAGCCATCTGCCAAGGAAGAAACATGTGAGGGACTCATGTAAGCCATGACCACGGCCATGGCCACATGGCCAGGTAGATTAATGGAAATGTGTTCAATTAAGATGAAAGAACTAGCTAGCAATGTGCATGAGACATAGGTCAAACAGGATGAAATTAATATAAGCGGCTGGGGAGGGGGGTAAAAGCAGTTCAACCTCTGGCCCAAATGTGGTCAGAAACCTTATGTATCAATATTCTTTCATCAAAAGCAAACTTTCTGATAGATAATTTCTTTCTAATTATTGTACAATTTTGCCTTACTGTTTAGTAATAGCAAAATTATATATATATCAATTATTCCAAAATGCATCTATTTAGGGTTTATTTATCAGTAAGGTTTACTTTGTATAGTTATTTTATATAACTATATATGAGGAGTCAAGAAAAAATTTCTTGTGGAAAAAAAAGGTTGTGAGAAGAAAAAGTTTTAAAAGCCCCAATTTAGATGATGACCAAGCAAATTACTCAGATATTTCTGGTGCCACAGAATGTGGGAAGCCTATGCTTTAAATAAAGAAATTGTTTTGATACCAGCAAGCAAGAACATCAGGAACCAATCTGAGTTGCTATTTTGTCAAAGGACATAAATACACAGTTTTAATTATGTGCAAGTTGAACTCAGAAATGGTTGGCTTTATGCAGAAGGGAAACTGAGTCATTGAATTGGTTAATATGAGGTAGAGATTCAAGAGATTAGGTGAGGTCTTGAGTAAAGACGGAACTGTATGAAAGTCAGAAGCCCACTCAATTTATAGCACCAACATGGTTTTCTGATATCATTATTTTAAAGTAAATAAAAGCAATTTAAAGTCAACTTTGGTTTCATCTATGGCTTGAGACATAAGTAGGTTTTATTTATTTATAGAATTAGGGACTGAACCAAGCACACCAGGAAAATGATCTTCTACTGAACAATGTCCCCAGCTCGTTTTTTAAAAATCTGATATAAAAATGGGGTTCTGTTGCCCCTACTGCTTATAGCACTGGATGTCTAGTGTGATCTGATGTAACAATGACTGCAGAGAAACACCACAGGCAGGGTTCATGCATTCTTTAAGTGTCTCCCAAAAATACTGCATACTCAAGTGAAAGCAACAAGTTAAAACTTGCAGCCCCCATAAAAATAGTTCCACTGAGGCATGGTTGCCATTTATCTTAACAACAGTATGACTGTTATTTCTACCTTGAGGAAGGTCAATTTCTTAGGTATAGCTTATTATGATGACGGATCTTCAAATAGAATTACCATGGAAACACATCACTGAATATGTCATTGATGATGTTTCCAGAAATGTTTCAATGAAGAGTTAATAGCAACTCTGAATATAAACAACATCATCACGATGTGAAGTTGCACAATGAATAAAAAAAGGAGAAAGTGAACTGAGTACAAGGATGATCTCTCTTTGCTTCCTCAGCTAGATGCATGTTAGCAGCTTCCTCACACTCATATGCCCATGTCTTCCTTGTCATGGTGGACTGCATCCTGTCTCACTATGAGCTGAAATAAGCCTCTCTTCATTGAAGCTGTTTCGTATGAGGTATTTGGACACAATAATGAGAAAGGTAACTGGTACAATGAGTTACTTCTCTGAAGTGCGATTGAAAATCAATACAGAAAAACAGTGAACTAGAAAGAACAGCTCTAAGGTTGCTTCCTCAGTTGTATCTCTAACCATGTGGATAGTGTTTTAATTATGTTTTGTGGAAATATGCTGCTGTTGTGGGTCTTGTACATTGTCAAAGGTTAGTGTTCATAAGCCTATTTTAGGTACTCAAAGTTCCAGTGGAAGATAATGACTCTCTGAAGAGATTGTGAAAATGACAAGGAGATTTATTTTTATGCCAGAGATCAAATGGTTGATGGAAAATGCAACAGTAAGTACAGTGTGGGGCTATATTTATGGTCTGGGATACAAACAATAGAGTTAGCTAATGCCCCAGCATCCCATTTAGAAAAATAAAACTGTGGTGACCATTAAAAGAAGGAGAGTCCTTGCCTAGACAATACTGCCTTTCAGAACCCTTTAATGGCATTCACAGTAAATTGAGTACTAAGATAATAGAAAAGTAGTGTGGGGTAGCTGATGAGGGAAAGAAAAAGTTAAGTTATGTCATGTGCTTTGTGTGGACGCAAGACAAGAGGACAACAAGAAAAAAATTGTCTTAATACTTCATCAAAGCAGGCAATTTTATCAAGTTGGTGTGGAGGCATTCAGATATACTCTGAACTTCTCTATATTTTCTTTGTTTTTGTTTCAATCCTGTAAGACTGAAAGCAAGGCCTTATATATGTTTGACAGCACTCTACCACTGAGCTATATCCCTAACTGTACCCTACTCTCACTTTTAACAGTTTAAAAAACTATTGGTGTGTGTATATGTGTGTGTATGCATATGTGTACATGTGTGTGTGTATGTGTACACATGAAGTTGCACATGTTCATAGATGCCCAGCAAGCAAAGAAGAAAATATCAAATCTGGAGTTGGAATCTTACAGGACTGTGAGCAACCTAAACCAGATGCTAAGAACTGAACTACAGTATTCTGTAAGAGAAGCAAGTGCTGAGCCCTCTCCAGACCATAACTTTTGTTTTGAAATTGTATCTTACTTGCATTGCTTAAAAGTTGCAATGTTTTTTAAATTATTAGTGTTCTGTCTTTCTACTTCCCCAGAGTTATTTCATGAGCAGGCAAACCAGACACTAGAAATATCCTGCATCATTTTCTTCACAGTATCCCACCAGTACCAATGTATAAGGGTCACCGATTTCTCCTTGTCATGGTGACTTCACATAGGATATTTAGCAGTTTCCACTTAAAAGTGTCTGTCATGTGGAGATGACGCACATTCCTATAATCCCAGAACTTAACTTTGTAAGACAGAATTACAAGTACAAGCCTTGAACACACAAAAAGCCTCTGACATTATCAATTGACCTATATATTGTAATACATATATTAAAAATATGGTATCTAAATATTTGTGATATTTGCATTAGCATTAATATAAGATGTGGACAATATATAATTATCTCTTAAATTACTTGAAAAGTTTGAGGTGTCATAGATGTTTAATGGCAATTTTCTTGGTTTAATGAGTTAGTGAATTTTCTTTCATATCTAGGTACATATTTTTGTGTGTCTACACTGTAGTAGGTATTTTGTTTAATGATATTTGAATGTCTAGAAGTTCTTTGGTTTGTTAGCAGTTATTGATGAAGGTGCTACCTGTAATTGGAGACTTCATCATTTCTATTTCATTTGATGGACATCTCCACTGACATTGTATTCTTTTGGATCTGTGTGTGTAGTAACTTTTTTATCATATAGCAGTCTCAGGACTTAGGGAGGACCATGAGTTCTGTCTCTTGAAAAAAAAAGCTTATCATATTCTAAGTTTGAATTAAGCTCTACTATAAGGCAGCCACACTGATCATCTCCCACTGTTACATTTAGATAAGATTAGTCAAAAAGCATTGGTGCATAGGGATTTTCCAAAGTAATTTCTAAGGATGCACAGATTATGAACAAGTCCCAGAAGAAAAACAAAGTATGGGAAAAGAAATTATCTTGTAAACTATTTGAGTGATGACCTAAGCCAGGCTGACAGTGCTTTCTTTTTGTCAGTCCTTAGGCCTGGTTTTCATCATAGATTACTACCATGTTAAATACTGACCATGAGATTATCTTTGTCTCTATGAGAAACTTCCTATGACAAAGAGTGGTTGGGGCCATTTCCAGTAGCAGGTTTTAGTAAAAGTATTTTTAGTTTTATTTCTGGTTGTGTTCTTTCAGTAGCAACTGTGATTTCATTGTTTGTCTGGACATAATTTCTAATTTTAAAATCATCTGCTCTCTGGAGCAGTTAAGAATTTCAAAAAAAATTGCAAATCCTGGATCCAATTGTGTAGTGTTCTCTCCCACAATCTCTTTCTCTTCCTTTCTTTCTCATGAGAGGTAGGTGGGCCACAGGACGACATGAGGTATGGATGGGACACTCTACACCATGGCAGTACCTTCTTCACTTTGCTTAGAAGCCTCTATAGCTACAGTCTATAGTTCCTAAGGCATGTTTCCTGCTTGCCACATCACTGCAGGCACCAATAGCAAAATTTCTACCACCTACTACCTTGTAATAGGAGCCCTGGCTTTGTGTCCAGACTGCAGTACATTTCTATTTCCTTATGAATCCTTATAGCTGATGTTTTCAGAACTCGCATTTTTGATGCCATTGAGTTCAAGGCATTTTAAGTTCTAATTAATTTTTTTTCTCGACCCTTATCATTATTCTAAATCCAGCCCAGTGTTTTAGGCTTCTGTATGGCAGCACTCCATTTATGACACTGTATTATGGAAAAAGGACACAAGGGTTAGGGCAAATGGCACTATTTTTAATGAATTAGAATAAAGTATATTTTTAAATGCATTTATTTGTAAAAGTATACTTATGTATTGTGTATCTATTGTAATGCAGTAGATGTATCTAAGAATGATAATTATCTTACAGTTTAGTCAAAATCCTCCAGGAGCTTCTGATATGGGGTCTGACAAAATGTTTCTGTAGAAGTGTCCACTAAGGTTGCATTTTGCCCATAGCTCAGATTAGGCAGGGTCCACTTCCAAGCTCACTCACATGGTGGTTGATGACCCTCTGCTCTCCCTGGTTGGTTATATAGAGTCATCGTTTCTTTGTTATTTCCTCCTCCCTAGACAGAATCTCTCAGCTTGGTGACTGGGTTCAGTCAGAGTTGAATGTGATGGAAATAACATTGTCTCTTAGTCTTTGAAATGTAATCATGGAAGAGATGAGTCATCCTTTCTGTCCTGTTTATCAGTTAGGATTGACTGTCTTGCTTCTCTTCAGTGGAACAGAATTCCATGAGGGTATCAACAATAGGAAGCGGAGCCACTACCAGCAATCTGGGGCTTGCCCACTGCAACTACATTTGTTCAGAACAAACCGGGAGCTGCAGATAGTGAATCTGGTGTTTCCAGAATAGAACAAAGATAATGCTCTGAAGCATCAACACAGTGAACACTCAGCTTGACTGTATCAGTGATCTCTGCTTGTGTTCCAGAAACCTTGAGCTGAACAGGTACAAATGTCCTTGATAGATATGTGCTTATCAGATCAAGGTAATGGGCCCTAGCTGAGTTCACCTCCCAGTTGTGAAAAGCTGCCTCTTTCCATAAGTAATTGGTTATGCTACAAATGATATAAGCTTTATTGACTTCACTTAGGAAAAACATAACCAGAAACACAGTTCTGAAAAGGAATTCCAGGGGAAGAAAACAAGACATGGTTTGTTGCTTAGGATAGTAGGAGTGGAGGAATAAAAGTAGAGTGCAGTTTTTTTTTTTTTTTTTTTTTTTTGACTGATTAGTGTGGAAACAGTTTTGTTGTTGTTGCTTCCAGACAAGGTTCTCTGTGTAGTTTTGACTGTCCTAGAACTTGCTCTGTAGACCAGGCTAGCCTTGAACTCATAGAGATCTTCTTCCCTTTGCCTTTGAAGTGCTGGGATTATAGGCACGCACCACTACCTCCCAGCTCCAGCAAGGTTTTAAGCATGTATAAATTTGTCATGTTATAAAATGTTTGGCACTTATGGTTATGTATAAGTATGGCAGTTTTTGCTTCAAGTCTTAATATCCAGTGCCTAATTTAAGACACATGACTATCACTGTCTCATTAATATATTACTTATCTTGCTCAAAATCTTATGTTTGTTTTTCCAGTGAAATAAAACTCTCACTAGAGAGTTCCTTGCCTAGTGTTCCCATTAAAGTTTAATTGATCACTGTATAGTTCCAAGTAGTTTTGAGGTTAAAATAAGTTAATATGCACCAATATCTTAGAATGTTGTCTGACACTTAGATATAGATAAATGATAGATATGATTTTTAGAATGGTGGTAATCAGTAGTAGTGATTATGTAAATAGTACTGCCTGCTTATGTTAATACATCTTCACGTGAAATCCAAATAAAGTTGTCAATACATAGCTGTCTTCCGTATTTTGTGTATTTGGGGGGAGATTGGTTCTAGAATGCCCATAGGCAACAAAATCCTAGTATGCTTATGCCTCTAATAATACCAAAATATTCTTATTTGTGTGATTTCTGCCTTCCTCCAATGTAGTTTATCCTTAGAGGACTAGATGTGGTAGTGTAGGTCTGTAACCCATGTGCTTAGTTGCATGAGATAAAATAACTGCTTAAGGCTAGCTTGGCCTAAATAAGAAGACTAAGAAAAAATCTTTATGTATAGTATTTATGCTATCTAATTCAAATGCTATGCAGACAGTTGTGCCATATGGTTTTGATACTATAATAATTAAAAGAAAGAAAATCTGTACATGTTTACTGCATAAACAACTAGGAATATTATTAAATATTTTCAATAACCAGTTGTTTGAATCCACAGATGAGGAACCTGTGGATATAAAGGGCTAAATCTATATACTAACAGAAAATATTACCAATGTACTTGTTTCTTAGGGATGTCATACATGGACTTTCATTGTAGCTTTGGCTATTTCTGAAATGGGGTAAATTTATGTTTGTGTTTCATGGATTGCTAGTCCTGATTGCACTTATATGAAGTTTCTCAGTCTTCAGGTTTTAGAATCTATAACTAACTCAATGCAATAGCTATGTCTGCCTTTTTAAAGCCCTATCCTACTTTTAGCTTAGGAGATAAGATTTTTCAGTGTATTTTCAAAAGTCTTTGCTTATTAACAGATGAGTTCTATTAGTTTATTGTGAAGATTAGACATTATGACAGCTAATACCAAAACCTTATGAGCAATGCTTCCAGAAACCTGCTAGAAAAAAAATCTCACTTCTTTGCCTGTCCTCTTCAATTTTTCATTCTGCAATGCTGTTTCTAGTCCATATCACAGTCTGTAAATTTTTTACTTCAGGTCTTGGCAAGAAGCCAGCTGGTTTTAAAGTCACTTGCTCTGGCAAAAGAAGAATGGTTCATTCTGAAGTGGAAGTATTCTGGAGGGCATTGCTGCAATTAGATAGATGAATGACCATGGGTTTTAATTAGAATACTAGGTACACACTTCACATCATTATTCTAAGAAACTGCACTCACAGAGTGAAGGACCATAGTACTACAGAGTCAATATTCTATAAGTCTGCAAGCACAAATTTCTATGAAGTCATTACCTTAATTCTATTTATTTATACATTTACTGCTTTTAATATGGACTGAGTCACTCTTGATTAACATTAATGCATAGTTACAAAATCCATTAATTTTAAAATCAGTCCAAAGAGGGGAAAGAAGCTTTATGAAGACCAATATTTATTCTTCCTGTTATCTCCAGTTCCCAGTAATAATGTTATTACTTTGTAGTTCTTAACATAAACTATGCTTAAAAGCTAATACTAAAAATTATTCAGAGAAGAGAAGTAAGATAGCTTCCTTGAAGTCTTTTTTTTGCATTTTATGATTATAAAATTGTGACAGTTTTAATTTCTCCTAACCATTTGAAGATTAAAAACCAAACTTCAAAACAAATAAGCTATAAAGACTTACAAGCAAACTATAGTAATAAGTAACATTAAAGCAAATTATTTTCTTAATAAACTAACCTTTTTCTTCATCCATTCACTGTCTTATTTCATCATTCATAGAACAAGTTTTTTTCCTGATATTTTTTCTCAAATGTCCAGGAAGCACTATGAGAAGGAATCCAAAAATATGATGGCATCCAGAATATGACCTTAGTATTTCACAGGCTATATCTGAAGAAAGATAATATAGACATTTTAGAAAAAGAAAAAACAACTAATAACACTACTGCAAAGCAATTTACATGATGAACCATAAAATTGCTCAAACAAAGAATAAGGAAATACTTTATTTTAATGATCCTAAACACTGGGATTTTCCCAAAGCACTCTCTCTGGCTCTTTTCTTGAAACAGCTGTAGAAACTGATCCTAGGTGTAACTCTTGCCCATCTGCAAGAAAATTTGTGGGATTTTGGTTTTATATTTCTTATATTTTATACCAATTGTTCAAACCAGGGCCTTCCAAACATCAACTAGAAAACCCTCTAGGTTCTTCTGTGCATTTATTCCATGTTCTTTAGCCTTGGCTTTTTTACTTACCTTGATATTTTCTAAGATAGCATATTCTAAAAAACGCTTGCTGGTTTTTGTTTTGTTTTGTTTTAGCATGGTAAACATTGATTTATAATATTTACAATACTAGTCAGCTGTCATCTCTTAGAGCCTTTCTCTAGGGACCCCAATGAATGTCTGAGTCTACTCTTAACTTTTTCACAAAACACTGATTTTAACGGGTTCTAAACAATAGAATGTAGTATTACATAGTTCTAGAGTGTGGGAAATCTAAAATAAAGACACCAGTAGATCAGCCATATGGCAAGGACCTACAACATCATTTCCTCTGTGTAACATACCATGGTAGAGATGGCAGGAGAGTTTTGTGGCTTCTCTTTTTTATAGACACTATGGGAAAACAAAATGTCTTCTATTCTCTAAGACTCACATTCTACAGTCACCAGGTTGTCAAATGTAGAATTCTTTGACACTGATCAATTCTCCTATACCACTTGGGAGTCCTGTAGTACAAACCTAACCCTGACTAGAATTAGACTCCAATGATTAAGTGCTCAATTTGAGAATACTTCTTCCCACTATAAATACTAATTTGACACCATTTTGCATCTCCAATTGTTGTGAACCGTTGATCAGAGGTCCCTGAACACCCTCTCCATGTTCAGTCATTTATTATAGAGCTCACAGTACTTGGAGAGGCACTTGAGTTATAGTGACTTGTTCATTATAAAGAATTTTGCAAAGGTCATAGACAATGGACACTAAGGATCTACAGTGCAAACTATGCAATGTCTGAGTTCTTGTGCTCTCCCTGAGTGCTACCTTCTGACAATGCCACTGATCCAGTAGTGGAGAAGTTCTCCAATAGCTAATTTTTCCCAAGTCACCCTTCATTTTTTTTTGTCCCCATAGATTACAGGGAACAAAACTGTAAACTCTGACCTTCCAATCATTTGCCTGGTTTCTTGACAACTTAGTCCCACCCACTGTCTGGATAGGAGGCCACAGCCATCGGTAATCTATTGGCATGAAGACAGACATGTGTTGTGTCCACACTTCAAACATTTTGGACCTGCCAGGAAATGGAACAGAGACTAAAAGCACTTATTCCCTCAGGAACTGCTCTTCTGATAATAACATCACCAACTATGTTAGTGTTTCCACAGGGAATTCTAAAAGAATGACATATCCAGCAAAGCACTTCCTTGCCATTAGTCTTCACAATAACCTACAAAAATAAGTCCTGTTATTCCAAATCAAAACTCTAGCAGGTGAGACAGCAGGAGACTAAACAATATGCATCAAAGCAACAGAACTATGATTCATATCAAAAATCTGAAAACTGATTCTCTAAAAGTAAATTTATTTTGGCTACTCCCAAAGCATTATCCCCTCCCCAGGGAGGCATGAGAATTCCCAAAGGAATCTATTCTTTGTTCAATGTCGCAAAGGCAGAAAGCAAAACTGAAGTTAACCATCAAGATACAAAGGTTTATTCACTGGCCAGAGAGCGGAAAAGCAAGAAGCCAAGTCCCAAATCAATTTGTCAGCCTTCTAAGTTAGGGGAATAGCAGGTCGGATGAAAGGCATATGTGAGGGGTACATGAATAAAGCAGAGTGTGCCCTGTACCTAGAATAAGAACATTTCTAGGACTCAGATACAGCTCCTCTTGTTTCTTTTATGGTCCAGTGCCTTCTGTCATGAGAGCTGGTAGATATGCCACCTAGCTTATATATTAGATTATAATAAAACTAGAGGTAATTTCAAAAATTCCACTCATCTCAGTTGGAATTTAATTTGCAAAGAAAATTTTTTATGTTCAATTCCAAGTACTTCTCTCTACCCATCTTTTATTATTAAAATTTCAACACTTCTGCCTCAGTTCCCAGAGTCTACAAATATTTTGAATATAAAATTTATCTCAGTAAACCCCTGTCCAAAACAATGTAAGAACTGAACAAGGAAAGACGTTCACATTTGTATACCTAAGGCTGTTTACATAACTACTGAAGATTCTTCTTAATAATTTAAAAGGGAGAAAACTATACAGACCAGGCAGGGACAGGAAAATGGCTAAAAAGAAAGTAAATTAACACCCATGAGAACAGTTTGAAGGTGCTGTCATTATGTATCCTGTAATAGAAAAACAACTAGGTAGGATTTAAAGAAAAAACCCTGAGTATGAAAATGTATATATAGAGAATAATAAATTCAGCCCAGTAGACTGTGTGAAGCTCAGTGCCAGGCAGATACAGAATAGACCAGTTTTGGCCTTTGTCAAGAATGATGTGACATTCCCTTACACAAATATCCCAAAGACATAGTTCAATATTTGAAATTTATTCAAGGAACCTAATGGGGAAAAGATAAGGGTTCTTTACACTTACATTGGACATTGTAATGAGTTCTTAATACATTCCATTGTTTCTACTCTTACTGCATTCCTATGTACAACCACATGAAAGAGCCATACCACATCTTGCTTCATAGCCTCCTAGTATTTCTCCCCATAGTCTCTCTCCGTATGGTACCTAAGACCCTCAATAGTGTGACACTCCATGGTTTATCCTGAGTCACATTCTTTCCTCTCCACCTCCCTCTAGACCTTGTCTCCAGGTGTGTTTTCTAGTTTCTCCAGGCATTTCTTTGTATGCTTAAGGTGTTAGCAATTGCTATTCCCTTCAAAGCAAAGGCCCCTGCCTTCAGAGCATAAAGTGATAAGTTGTATGGTTACTCCACTCAACTCTCTCCTCCAAAATGTCAACTCTTCAGAAAACATTTACCTCATCTTTTTACTTATAAAAATGTTTCTACCAATTTTTGTAGCTCTACTCTGATTTTCTTTGTTCTAAAGCACACACACACACACACACACACAACTCTCTGAGAGTAGGAACTTGCTCTGATTCACAGCTGCATCTTACAAATTATATGTAATAAAATTCTCAAGATATATACAATAAAATGTTAACTTCAATTGTTTGTTGATTAAATTAATTCCTGGTTTTGGTTGAAGAGGGTTAAAGCACTATTTGTTGTGAGCCATGGTCATAAATGTTTGAACTATAACTTGAACAATCATTTAAATTCTTCAGTAGAAAAAAATAAAGCAGAAAGAAAACAAATACTCCCGCATTAAATGCTATTTGTGATAGACAAGCATGCCTTGTACTTATAAATGAAAACCTGAGATTGATGGAAGTAAAGGCTGCAGAAAGGACAGTGGAGATGAAACCAGAAGAGCAAAAATGATGTGGCCTCAAGGATGTCTCTAAGCAACACATCAGGGCATTAATTTTCAAAAGAAAAGAAGGACTAGATAACATATAGTTTATAAGAATTTTAATTTTGCCTTAGAATATAGAAAAAATATAGAATATAGTTTCAGTTGTAAACCCACAGCAATAGTTCAGGTTAAAGGAAAATTCTGACAAAGGGATATAGGAGTGAAATGAGATTAGGGAAGGGAAGAGGATTACATGTTCTCTCAGAGGATCTTGAACTCAAGACTCCAGTGCCATATTCCAATGACAATAAATTCTTTTCTAGGGTAGTATCCCAAGGCATAAGCATATTGGGTGTTTTTCAATAAAAAATATTAACAGAACAACTAAGAAAAAGATCAAGCATGGAATGTTCACAAGACCCATGCTCTGGTGCTCAAGAATGAAGGGAGTGATAACAGAGGCTGGTGCAGAGTCTAAGCAGGGTGGAGAAGAGGGTTTTCACTGACTTAGAAGCCAAGGGATACTTTCAGCACAAAGTAATCAATATAGTCAAATGATGTAGCAGAGCCAGTGTAGAGAAGTGTGTCAGAGCCAGCAAAGCTGGAAGGGCAGTGAATAAGCTCTTTGATATCAGACATGGAGCTACAGGATTTAGAGTTTAACCCCACTGGGTTTGGGTATTGCTTTGTTCCAGTATTTCCTCACTATGGGATGGTAATATATATTTTGTGCTGCTATATCTTAGACTATGTAATTTGCCTTTTGATTTTACAGGGATTACAACTAAAAAGTAACCTTCAATCTCAGAGACGTAGGACATTCAAACTATTTTAAGACTATGGGAATTTTTGAAATTAAACTAAATGCATTTCGCGTTATGATATGCCCAGTAGTTTATAGAGGCCAGGGAGTACAAAGTGGTAGTTTGGATGATAATGGCTCCTTATAGGCTCATATATTTGAATACTCAGTCCCCAGTTGGTGGTACTGTCTGGGAAGGAATAGGAGATGTGGCCTGTTGAAGAAGATGTGTCACTATGGGCAGGCTTTGAGGTTTCAAAACCTGAGTTCTTTATTTGAGTTTTCAGAGTTCTTTTTCTGCATGATTGTGGGTCAAGATTTGAGTTCTTAGCTGTCCTTCATGCAACCATCATGTGTAGTGGGATTATGGTACCTTTTAAATATTTGTCCCTCCTACTGGTTTAATAAAAAGCTGATTGGCCACAAGGCAGATAGGAAGTGTGGGTGGGGTTACTAGACTAAGAAAACTTTGGGAACATCTCAGAACATTTCAGAGGAGGACACAGATGTCAGAGAGAGACTCCACAGACATGACAAAGAGATGTAGCAGATGCAGAGGAAAGAAGCTGAAATGCTTGACTATAAAGTGTTGTGTGTGTCCATTATTACATTAACTTAGTTTCTTTATTTCTACTTTCTTCCAGGCTTTTTATTATTAAGGTATTGGGCTGTCTTGAAGGTCAGCTTTGTGTTTCTTAAGATGATTATATAATTTCTGTTATTAATTCTCTTAATGTGAGATATTCCATTTATTGAGTATGTTCAACCATCTTTGCATTCTTGAGTTGAAGCTCAGTGGGTCATAGTAAATGATTGCTTTTAGTGGTTTTGTATTTGATTTAAAAATATTTTACAAATAAACTTTTTATGTATGTTCCACAGAAAGACTGGCTCATAATTTGGACTTTTGCCCAGTTTTTATGTGAGTAAAATATTGGCCTCATAAATTAAGTTTGACAGTATACTTTCCCTTTATATTTTGTGGGATGGTTTAAGAAGCATTGGCATTAGTTCCTTTAAGATGTGGTAGAATTCAATCTTTATGCCCTCTTTGCTTGGATTTTTTTTTAATTGGAAACCTTTTTATTACTGTTTCAGACTCTTTATGTCTATTTTAACTTATTATGTCCTTTTGGACATAACAAAGTTAGTAGTCATATGGCAAAAAATTTATTCATTTTCACATTTTCCTGTTTATTATTAATAAATGTATATTAATTTAGATTTTCAATGCATAATTTAGTAATACTCTGCATTTTATTGGCATCTGTTAAAATGTGTCCCTTTCAATCTCTCATTTTACTAACTTGTATCTTGTATTTTTTGGCTCATTTTGGCTAAATGTTTATAAATCTTATTTATTCAAAGAATTGATTTTGTTTTACTGATTGTTTTCACTATTGTTTTAATTTCCATGTTATTATTATCCTTATTAAGTGCTTCTGTCTGCTGATTTGGGTTCTGATCATTACTGGTTTTATGAGATTATAGAATACACACTAAGATTATTTCCTTGAGAATTCTCTGATTTATTAAATGTAAATACTTATAACTAACTACAGCTTCCCTTTCAGAACCACTTTCATCATATCCTGTAAGTCTGGTGTGTGTGCTTTTATTCTCATTAGATTCCAAGAATTTGAAATTTTTCATATGAAATCACTGATGACCCAGTTAACATTCTATAATGTGGCCTTGGAATCTCTGTGAAGTTCTGTATATTCTATAGCTCCTTTTACTTTAGAGTCTCAGTTTTATTCTCTATGATCAGGTATAATAAAAGAAATATTTTTATTTTCTTGTCTTTACTAATTCTTCCTTTTCATCCTAAATTATGATAGAACAAGTTCTTTGGGCTCCTGAGGGAATGTGTGGTCAGTGTTTAGTGATGACATTTATAGCTTCTAATTAATTTCATTTTCAGCCTTTTTTTCCCAAATGCTATGACTGCTACACCTGCTTGCTTGCTAGTTATTTTTGGTTTTTTTTGTTGTTGTTTTGTTTTGTTTTTTGTTTTGTTTTTTAGATTGGAATATCTTTTCTATCCTTTCACTTTAAAGCTATATTAGATAGCCTTATCAACTGTCAATAAGGTGTGTTTTTTATAGGTGAACCCTGTTTATTACACTTTTTATTGTGTGAAGAAAGGCTTGTGTAGCTATCTACAAAAATGTAGAAATCAGAAGACAACCTGTAGGAATCATCTTCTTTTACCACATGGAATCAGGATCAAATATAGGCTTTCTGACAAGTATCTTGACCTATAGAGCTATCTGAAATTCCTAGACCTATTTTATTTTATTTTTATTTAAGAATTTTTTATTCATTTTACATACCAACCACAGATTCCCCCTCTCATTCTCATTCCACTCCTTCCCATCCTCCCTACCCCCGCCCCCAGGCCCAGTCTCTGAAAAGGTAAGGCCTCCCATGGGGAGTCAGCAAAGCCAGGTACATTGATTCTTGCCATTTTCTTTTGTTTTGTTTTTTTTGGTGCTTTCTTCATTCCTTTTGCTTAATGACTCTTCTAATTCAGGTTTTTATTCCTGCCATGCTCTGAATATATTTATTTTTCTCTTGCATGCAGGGATCCTTTGAGTATCTTCTATGGAGCTGGCTTAGTGGTTATGAATTCTTCAGTGTGTGTTTAGCCTGAAGAGTTTTTATTTTGATTTTGATTATGAAGAATAATTTTGTGGGACTGTTAATCTGGGTTGGCACTTACTTTTTTCCAGTTACTGAAGCGCATTGTATTCTGCTGTTTAATCTGCAAGGTTCCTTTAATATAGGAATTGGTGCTTCTCCCTGTGTTCTGTTCATTTCATGTTTGCATATGATATAGATACATAGATATGATATACAGAAGGGCTCTTGTCTTCCAAATGCTTCCCTAGATATGAGAAACATTGTACTAAGGTTTTGTTTACTATGTCACATATGCCGATAGGTTGAAGTACTTCTGTTGCTGTGATTTATAGTTTCGGTCTTATAATGATCCTACAGACTCACATGTTCTTTTTATGTTGTTAATTCATCAGTATCTTTGCTTGGGTATTCTAATGTATTAACTTTATCTTAGATCCCTGATAATCTATTTTCTACTTGATCCAATCTCTTGGTTGACTTTCTATGGAGTTTTTTATTTGAAATCTAAAATGCTTATTCTTAACATTTCAATTTAATGCTTTTATTATTTCTGTACCATTATTGAACTACATTTCCAGAATCTGAACTGACTTATCTGTTTCACTTATCTGCTTGAGTTTCTTCAAATTTTTTCATAACCTCTTTGGAAATATTTTTAGAATATTCTTTACAAACTCTTACCTGGGATTTCATATTGGAGGCTATTGCTATGGAATGAATTATTTTTTAGAATTTTATGTTTTATGAGCATCTTGATTAGATTATTGATTAGGTTTTTTAATCATTCATAATCTTTCAGTGAAATTATTTGCAATATTGAAATGGGACTCAGTTGTAGGGTTTAGATGTTGTTTCTCTTTAAGAGACTGGCTTTGGAAATCAATTTCTTTCAACTCTTCATCAAACTAGTCTTTTCTGAATCAATGTATCTGTAGATAGTGAACACTGATTACAGGAAAAAAACTACCATCAGGCTTCTGGAGGACATGGAAAACATCATTCTAGCATTTAACCTGGACAAGTGGAACTCACGAGGTGAGATGGACTATGGTAATGGTTTAAATATCTGTACTCACCCTTTCATGACCCAAATAATGTGTCCTACCAGTTTCTTCTTATCTATTGCATCATAAACTTCATAAAGTCAAGAGGTTATTCTTGTTTCTCTAATAGCTAGCAGAGAGCCTGGTATATAGTAAAAGCTAAAAATATAATTTATTGAATGAATGAATAGGTTGTAATTGGGGCTTGAAGAGAGTTTGGAACAGCTGTTAGAACTATAACGAAGGAATTATAATTGGAAGTCAATTAGAAAAGACTAAAAGAATTGCTGACTTGCTGTTTGAATTCTGCCAAGTTAGAGATAATGCATTTGTAGTGGATCTAATCACCACCGTTTAGTGAGTTTCTAAAGAAAAAAAAATCAAGTATGGAGAGGATAATTTAAGGATCTAAAGCAGTTTGCAGTTGAACAATTAGAGGGCACAAGGCTAAACACAGCTTGACCTTACATACATGTAATGGCTGACTACAGATTTTGAGTTACTTAAGACATAAATTAAACTAACAAAGGAATGGAGAATATGAGGATCTGAAAAACAAAACACTAAGATTATAATTGAGACATAATATAATTGGGTATGAGAGAGCAAGAAAATAAGTTACTATACCTTTCTCCATATAGGTTGGCTGAGTCTCCTACACTCACCATTCTTGAACTTAGCAGTCTTGGCCAACACAGTCATGGATCACCTGCCCCGTGTCATTTCTTCTCTTAGCACAAGGAATGTTGCTGAAAATTAAATTACCTCTTCAGACTCAATGGAGAAAGCCTGCCAGTTGTGGTTTTTTTCACTGGCAGCGATGATCCAATGCTCATAGAATTAACTGGAATTAAAATATATAAAGACAAAATATTTTTTGCATAATATTTTTATTTATTATTTGGTGATTTTACATCATGCACCCCATAAAACTCAGTTATCAGTCCTCTCAGATTCATACTCACTCTTATGATCTCCTCATTTACAAAAAAGCCCATTCATGCTGCTCATTTACTTACTGGAACATAATTAAACTCCCCTTAAAGAAAATGAGTCCTTCGTCACCCACACCCCTGCCAGAGGACATCAATGCAGAAGTGAAACACTGTGTCAGTTAGCTATGTTCTAGCCTTGAGCCCTTGTATACAAAGACATTTTTTTTTAAATCCACTAATGAGTGAGTACATCCCCTGCATATCTTTCTGGGTTTGTGATACCTCGCTCAGGAGGATATTCTCCAATTCCATCCATTTGCCTGCAAATTTTAGGACACCATTTTTTCTTACTACTAAGTAGTACTCCATTGTGTAGATGTACCACAGTTTGTTAATCCATTCTTCAGTTGTGGAGCATCTAGGTTGCTTCCAAGTTCTTGGTATTATGAATAATGCTGCTATGAACATAGTTGAGCTAATGCTTTTGGGGTGCGAGTGTGTGTCTTTAGGGTATATGCCTAAAAGTGGTACATTTACAAATTTAC
The DNA here is from genome assembly GCA_004025045.1 of Sigmodon hispidus. NCBI lineage: Eukaryota > Metazoa > Chordata > Mammalia > Rodentia > Cricetidae > Sigmodon > Sigmodon hispidus. The sequence goes on from PVIH01000798.1 coordinate 254,187, forward strand.
CAACCTTCATGATTTTCATAGCTTGCTGATAACTGAACTTGACTGATAAAAATATCATTTATATTGTGACCAAATGTCATTCTGACATCTTATTATGGCCAATGGTACAATCAATAATCTTTCTTGTTCTTTTTTCCATGATAACTATTATTGTTATAGTGTTTTAATATTATCTCACTTTTTAAAATGTGTCTCAGTTGTGGCTATGATCAGGTTTTTTTTTTCAAAATTGACATTAAAATAAATTTTCATATAAATATATAAAAGAATGAACTGATCTTCTTGCTTTTTCCTTCCTTCCCCTATCTCCCTACATTTGTCTACAAGTACTTGTTTGTCACCACCACACCCTGTCAGTTCAATCTTTACAGCTGGCTTTCTCATTTAAATATCACTTCTTACTCCTAAACAGTTTTGTCCTAAAATTTCCATGATGTGCTAAGAATGCTTTTGTGTGTGATGCAGGAGCTTTCTAATTTGTTCTGTCTATGGCCACCTTCATCCTGAGGACCAGAATCTGATCCCCAGTTATGCCATGGTTAAAGAGCCCTTATACTGATCTCACACAGGAAAGTTCCTTGTTCTGTTGCATTTAACCTTAGCTGCTGTCTGGATGTTCATGCACTGTGGTCTCACCAAGATTCTTGATTTTGCCTGTTAAGATAAAGTTGGACTGGCCCTTTGGCTCTGTGCTTTGCTCACTTCATTGAACATTCTTCAAGGGTCAAGTTTGCCTCCATAGCCAGGTACGTCATCTTTGCCCTAATAATCAAAAATAAAGGCTTATCAATAAAAGAATAGTCTAGCTGAGCTCCAATAAGGAATGGCTGGTGATCTCAATGCTGAAAGCTGAGTCCTAAACATCTCCTGTATGGGAGTAGATGGCAAACATTTTAGGCCTTGTTGATCTAGCAGTATCTGTCACTACTACTAAACACAATACGTACAACTAAAATAAGCCATATCCATGTAAAAAAAAATAGATAAGTCTGGCAAGCAGAGATAAAACTTTACCTTAAAGTAAGTGGGGTTTTAGTTTATTGATAAGACCTATGTCATGCTCCCATTTTACGTTCATGATTAGATAGTAGAGTGACCTTTTTCTACACTGTCACTGTTGGTACTCTAGAACCCAAGTCAAGGAAGGAGTAACAAACTGTAATTGTAGCAAAAAGACCGGCTATAAATTACTCAGCTGTCCTGAAGTGATAGGCATCATTCTTACTTATCAGCTTGCTCATACTACATGTTTCATGTTCATTTTAAGAGAGGAAAAAAGCATAGATGCATCCATCAAGGGGATAAAGAATTTGTTAATAGTAATACAGTATAAAGTAAGGTTTTGTGATAAGAAGGAAAATGGAAAATATTACAATGCTTGATGGTGTCACTTCAGGTAATAAAGCTCAAAGTGTGTTTTAATACAGCTAATGAAAAATGACTCTGAACATGACTAGAGCAGGGAAGTGGAATAACTGTATATATAACTCACATGTGAAAATTCATTAATGATTAGAATGAAGTAACTATTAGCTTCCCTATATTTCTATAAAACTAATGAGAAAAGTAACAATGCAATATATGATCTTCTGCTATATACCAAATTTGTATAGAGTTTTCCCTAGCATGCTGGATTTGTATCTACATTAGATTTGTATTAACATATGGTAACAGATCATATTATAAAAGGTTTGGGAAACACACAATTTATTCCCAGTATTCACCATATTATGATAGATATCTCAGTTGACTGACCTAGTTGTTTATTCTGTAACTTTTTGCCTCCTTTACATGTATGTTAAGCATAACATAAATATTCATAATATGAAAATATCTTAGAGTAACCACATAAACAGTAATTCAATTAAATAAAATTTGGTGGCAAAGTATTGGAGAATTTTATTGGTACAGTTGAGGAGACTTTGTTCTGATTTATCTACTTCTGTGATACAGCAGAAGATGAGGAAGGCCAAAAGGCAAGAATAAGAATACATTATAGCAGTCAGTTTCACAATTATTTTTCTCCAAAATATAAGGAGGAACGATGTTTTTGTAGTCAACAGTTGCTACTGAGCCAGAAGCCCTTAACTGTTTTGCATTAACAAAATCTCACTGAAATACACGAGATGCTGAAGTAGATTGTAGGCATAACCTTGAACACACTTTCCTCTGTTTCTAAGGGAAACATTCATAAACACTGCTTGCTTTTCTTTTTTATCAACCATTGTTTGTTATATGCCCTTTATAGAAAGCATCAGAAGTGAGGGTGACATGACAATGCCACCAAACAGAAATGCAGAAACTAAACATTTTCAGGGCACTCAGACTGGTTCACAGGCAACTCCTGTGCACTGCATCAGATTCAGTCAGTCACTAGTGGAATTAAACACAGTTGGTGCTTGTCAGGTTCATAAGTCAAGGGCAACCCTCGGGAAAAATTTGCCTTGACTTCTGTCTTGAATGAAGAACTATGTATAGACAATAGCCCACAGGCTATAGAGAAAGAAGCAGTCAAAATGAGGCATGTCTTTCATTCAAAGGACAGGGCTTTTGCATCATCATCTTTATAGAATTTGTTGATGTACTTTTGTCTGTGGGAAAATTCTCATAGGGTGATAGGATAGAATATAATGCATTTATTTAAAAAAAGAATTGCCATGTGAAATTATGATCTGCAATTTTCTAGATATTAAACTTGTCTTGCAGTGGAATGCAGAAAACAGATGCACCCTGGAAAAGTATATCATCTTTGTTTACCATTTGACTGCATTTTTCCATTTTGAATCTTGAACTATATTACCTCTAATCTAATTGCAAATACTAATTTGTCTCATGATTTAAAATAAATGTTGTTGCTGAACTTGGAGAATGCTTCTGCTTGTACCTTGCTACCATTGCATCTTATTGATTGTCTTGCTGGTTTCTATAGTAACAGAAGTGGAGAAGCTAATTAAGATCAAGAGGTTAGAATTGAAGAAAAATGGAATTTTCAACACAATTCGTTTATCATGTGCATTTAAATTAGTTTCTTTAATAAAATATCTGTTGGAGTAGAATGGTGATGGCTGAATCGCTTTAATAAAAACAAATGATACATGTTAAAAGTTTAACATCATTTATTTATATCCAATTCATCTCATTAAGAAGCATTTTACCTCTGGTAATCAAATTAACAAAAATCACTAATAAAAATTGCTGTGTCTCAATGCTGTTCCTCTAAGAAGTATGGCTTTGAGCTCTTCCTTATGTGCATCAGTCTCAATATTTAATCAGAATAAACCTGCAGTTTCTATTAAAGTGTCATCTTTTATTTCCATATCCACCCTTTATTATCCTTTTCTCATGACTCTCTGGCTGGAACTATATATTTTCTTAATTTCTGTGAGAGTCCTAGGTTTCGCCATGAAAGTCTAAATTGGAAAAGATTAAGTAAGTAGAGGGTGGGAAAAGAAACTTCTCATGATCGACTTAGCAATGGTACTTTACAGAACACAAGAAAAGTTTCCAAACTCCATTATCCATGCCTATAACTAATAAAAATCTTCACCTCTGGAATGTCTGTCATATTTTTGCTTTTCTAGCTGAAGCATGATTAGCCAGACATGTAAAATATAATATAGGTAGCTTAATGAAGCATGGAATTTACTTTTTCTGCTATAAAATAGTTGGTAAGCTTTTAACTTTAAATCAAAACCATCCTATTGAAGCCACGGATAGATCAGTGTAGAGTACTTCCTTGGCATGTACAAAGCCCTGAGTTCTGTCTATTCCAAATACCACAAACAGACAACACACACAACCCACTTAAATAGCTTTGTAACATCCCATAGACTCTTTTATTACTTCTTGATATTTACACATTTAGACAATTCTAAAACAATTTATAAATGTTAAATAAATGTGTTGTGAACATGTTTGTGTTGTGAGCTATTCATTTTTGTACATTTTTTATTTAACTTTTTCTTACATATCAACCATATTTCCCCCTCCATCCCCACCTCCCACTCACCCCTCTCAGCTTTCCCCTACCCCACATCCCACCTACTCTTCAAAGAGGATAAGGTCTCCCATGGGGAGTCAATAAAGTCTGGGATATCAAGTTGAGGCAGGACTAAGACCCCCTTACCCTGCCCAGTCCCAGGTATCAAAACTGAGCAAGGGAACTCTCTGTAGATTAGATTACAAAAAGCTAAGTGAACTATTCTTTTACCTGCAGGTCTCTTTCTTTAGACTTTAAACCTTTGCTTTAATAATTTGAACCAATTTATTAATACACAGATCCACAATCCTCTGCAAAGGTTCTGTACTCATACATATTTCTGGTTTTATTTAAGGTTTGCCTACCATAGAGCTAACAATACATTTCTTCATTTTTCTACACTGCTGTGTATGTCTAAATTTGTCCACATGTTCAGTTTTCTTACCTCATTAATATACTATAAATAAGTTCTATATGGAGAATAGTTTAGACTGCATTAAGAAAGTAATAGAACCAGTCCTGGTTAAAAAAAACTTTACATGTAATGCTCACCAAAAACCTAATTTTAATATAATTACCTCTAAGATATATTAATACTTCCACAAACTATTGTTTTCTGTAGAGTTGGAGACTGAATAGGGAATAATATTATTGTCCAGACTCTACCCATAAAATTACTTAGATTATAAACTAAATAGAGATATTTAAATGGCAAATATAAACCAATTCAATATATGCCAGAGTAAATCAATTTTTACAATGTACCATAATACTTACAGTTATACCTATTTAAGGGATTATAAAATAAAATTGCATATATATATCTGTTTACATTAATCTTTATGCCTGTATCTAACTATTCTGTCATCATCAAGACACAAAAACACAAGGCAGCCATTCATAGTCTGTTAATCAAAACAATATATAAGTAGTAAGCTATAATCCTTTGTTTAAAAATATTAACATAACGTGCTCACGAAATGGGAAGTATGATACATTTTGTACCTCTCTAAGTTTTGCTCTGTGTCTAAATCAACTACAGAGTCAACGTTGTCAGAGATTTTATTTTCTGTTCCCTTCTTCAGCTTCCTGGACTTGACACTACATTCTTTTACCTATGATGACAGCTAGCTATCATGCGACAGACCAGTCTTTAGTTTGAAGAGGTTCCTTGCTAGCTGCATTTTGGCATAATGTCACATACTTCTCCAGCTACCACATCTGGACTAACAGAAAAGAAAAAATTAGTAATCAACTTAAGTGAATTTCTTTTTTCAAAGATCTTTTCAGAGCTATGCTAATGGCCTGCTCCCTTTCATTATTATCTGGCTCAATTCCCTTCCCTTACAATAATGAACCCATGACAGATATTATGCATTTTTTTGTGCTCTATATGAACTTATTTATACCTGATAACACTGTAAGGTGTTTTATTGTTAACTGTATTTTGCAGAAGAAAGGACTGAATATCAGAAAAGTTAGGTGCCATTTCCAAGTTTAGAAAAAGGGCCAAAACATGGATTTGAGTGTCATTTAGTCTGACCCAATAACATTTTCATTCAGAGATAGTTATTATATTTTACAAAGCAATCAATGCAACAAAGGCTTTTGGGGTCTCAGTCATTGCCTAGGCACTGTATTTCAATTCAGCAATTATTATAGTTGATATTTTAGAAATATTTTCAGTATATAATTATAATTAGGTTAGAAAATTTGACTACAATGCTGAGTGTGTGAGTGTGGTAGCTTAAGGCTGTGGTCCCTGTATTCAGGAAGCTGAAACAAGAGGGTCACTGCATGTCTGAGACAATTTAGAGCAGTTCTAGACCTGAATACACTATCAAATGAGATCATGTCCCAAACACTACAATTTGAAAAGCAATAGACAAGTTGATTGAAAGCATGTGTTTATCAGAATGTTTTCTTATTGCTTTGTGTTTGTGATCTTCTTGAATCTTAAAACTCTAAAGGAAAAAAAAATCTTAACCTTTCCCCAATCTTTTAACAGTGAAAAATATTTTATTCCTACCCTGTTGTCCTCCACAGTGATGATCAAGTCAATAAAAAATAAAATACTGTATGTTGAAAACATGGTTCTTATATACTATAGTGAATGTTTCTGTTGTGTGCCTGAGGGGAGATAGGTACCTAAAATCCCTAGGAGGAGGCTCATGAGACCAAGGAAGTAAATAGTACAGGCAAGCCTCAGGAAACCCTGAACACTTGCCAGATTCACAAAGTTGAGCAACTGCTGGAGAAAGAATATTCCCCAGGAGTGTTGGAGCTGCAGGGAAAGTCCTGCAGGGAGGTCCAAAGATGCAGCTTTTGTGAATCATCATTTATATGAGGCTGTCATGGGTCCTTGTCCAATCCTACTCCCAGTGAGTGGGCAAGCCCTATCAAGAACAGACAGGAGGTACTATGTTGTCTGTTTAGGATTAACAACCATTTAAAGGTAAAACTATTTTAGACAGATTGCCATGTGAAGTGTTGACAATGTGAGCACAAGAGGTTTAAACTTTCAGTAGCAGCAGGATGCAAGCTAAGAGCCTTAACAGCTGTGAGAGGTAGTTGAGCCCCAGGTGTTACAGCTCAGAAGTTCTGAAACAGGGCTTTGGGGTGTCAACCATGGATGGTCCTGCAGAGCAAGTTTGAGGTTGTCCAATGGGTACAGTAGGAACAGCAAACCGTCTATGTCCAGTAGATCTCAAAGACTGGCATGTTAGGTCTCTGGGGACAGTGGATTTTGGATGCCAGACATAGCTGCAGCCCAGCTGAGTGTTATATCTTAGAGGCTAAGGCAGGAAAAGATCCCCATGCTTGCAGTCACTGGTCAAATTCTCAAGTCTGCTCCAGAAAGCCTCAGGTACTTCTTGGACTCCATTAAAAACCTCCAATAAGTTTGTTTAAGTGAGTGTTGGAAGTCCTTCTTGTCTCTTCCTCCCCATCAGCTTCTACAACAGTTCTGACTTTGCAGCTCCAGAATGTAAGACTATAAAGAGGTGTCAAGGCACCATCCTGGCCCTGATAGGCTGAATATATGTATGTAAACACGTTGAAGTATAAAACAATTCAAAAAAGAGTTACTAAACCTGGTCAGGAAGGAGGCAATGCTGAGCCAGAAGTTAACAATTAAGTCCATGGTCTCTGTCTCTTTAGAGGTTGATAAGGGAACTAAGAAAGTTTCTGTTTGTTCCCAGTTACTGAATAAAAAAATAAATAAATAAGGAAGGATATGACTGATCCTAGGTATGTTGGAGGTGAAGGGTTACTGTAGGTAAGGGGGGAGCATAGCCAGAGGCAGGGACACCTGGGAGTATCTAGCGTGAACGTGGCACTTGCCTTTAATCCCAGTACTTGAGAGGCAGAGGCAGGTGAGCTCTGTGAGTTTGAGGCCAGACTGGTCTACAGAGTGAGTTCCAGGATAGCAAGGACTACATAGAGAAACCTTGTTTCAAACAAACAAAAACTATCATCATACAAAAAGCCATATTGATCCAACATATTCTTGGCACCTTGTTTTTGTTTCCTTAGTCTAAAAGAGAAGCAAAGTACCCAGTAGGTCTGAAAAGCTATATAGGTCTTGGTTATTTGTTTTACACGATGGTGAAGTCACATGATATGTACCCTGTAACCTTACTAAAGTGCCAACTATGTGGTTATTATGTACGATATCGATTTTTGTTAGATCGATTTTTAAACAAGAGATGATTCCTAGTTACATATATAGTATGTCTAGACAAAGGGTTCAATATCATATATAATATGTTGTAGCAAATTAATATCAGCTATGTGATCTTTATATTTTTAAATTTTAAATTATAAGCCTTTTGTTATATTTTAAACCAAATAGCCAAATTTTGTTACAGATTTTATAGACTTTCTTAAAACCATACCTAGTGAATTTGCAAATCCTGAGATGGAGTTTACAGTATAGTCTTAAGAATTTTTTTGAAAGCAGAAAACAAAGAGGTAATCGAGATAAAAGATTTTTAATAGTTGAAAGTGAAAATAACAGACTTTCAGAAGTATAGAACAGAGCAAATATAGATATAAGAGATTTGGAGATCATTTGTGCAGTAGCAGGTGTTACAATCAGTGGGAATTTGAAAATAAAGTAAGCCAGTTTATGCCCATTGACCTGCACTGAGGGCAAGCTGTTTGTAGTCTGAGGAGAGAGGGTATTGTGAAACTCCAAGAGGGTGCTGAAAGCATAGTGACCCACAAGGGCTCAAGCGCTGAAGAGTTCAGAAGGAACTCTACCTGAGGAAGGAGAAAGGGAGAGGAGAGAGAGTGAGCCTCTGAGGGGGGGAGGAATCTTGAGGAGAGAGCTGAGAGAAGCTGTGAGACTGGAGGAAACTTCCCAGTGGGACTACAAGCAGGACAGCAGGTCTCAAGAAGAGGCAAGAGAAATCTAGCTGAGCCGAGGTGGATGAAGAGTGACAAGAATTTCCACTAGGACACCCCCAATCACAATGTGAAACTTGTCAAGAGAAAAATGTTCCAAATCACACAGGAAAGGTGACCCTTGTCCTTATAATTGGAGCCCACTGAGGAGGAGAGGAGCTTCCTGGCATAATGATGTGGCTTTTGTAGTAATAGTGGGCAAAGCAGGCAGTTCAGGGTGATATTTATTCCACAGAGATGGAGAGAGGACAGAGCAAGAGAAGAGGGAGATATCTAGATGGGTAGAGCAGGCCAGAGGCATACAAGGCTGCAGGAGCAAGACAAACATACAGAGTGTAGAGGTGCCCAAGGGGAGGGCATAGCAAGCCAGAGCCCAGAGAGACAGTTAAAGGAGAGACTAGAGATAAACGGTTAGAAAACGGGTAGGGGAAAGTAGCAAAGGAAGAATCAAATCTAGAATTTGGAATCCAATTGTATGAGCGGCAGAAGCCAGAGAAACAAATGATCTTTACATACATTAGCAGAGTCAAATTAGCAGGTTGTTTTGGAGAGGCTGAGGTCCTCGGAAAGAAACTCATGCCAATTCTAAGGATTCAGCCAGCACCAAATGAATGAATATATATGTATATATATATATATATAAAACATAATATAATATATGTACATATGTGTATATATATAGACATATACATTAAAGAGGAAGGACATGGCTTTCCCTAGCTATGGTGGAGTGGAAATTTTATTGTAGATAAATGAAAAAGCGACGCCAGAGGCAGGTTTGTCTTGAGAGAGTCCCAAGTAAGCATAGCCAAACTGAGTGGGGCCATGTGAGAAGTGGAGGGGAGGAGAGGACCACTGACCAAGAGGGACAGCCTAGACCAAGAGACTGGCCAAGAGACTGGCATAGCCAAAATGGCTGTGCTGTATATAGGCCAGAGGAGGTAGGAGAAGAGAAGCCTAGCCAAATATCTGGGAAGAGCATATTGATGGATGCTGGTAGATGCTGGTGGCCAGCATCTGTTTTGATATGTGGATAGACACCTCAGTTACCTGTTTGTCTCAAGTTTGAGACTGATGTGACCTTTGCAGACCATGTGTTGTTTCACTCAGCTTGTGTGTGGGTATCTTTTGGCCACTATAGCTCCATTATCACTTAGTAGCTGCTGTCCACAGCTCCTTTGCACTGTGGACTTTGGCCTGCCAGTTGACAGAATTCTATTTATTAGGGTAGGAGATACTATCTCTAGTAATGCTGGAGTGGGATGCTTTGAGCACTCATGCTCCTGTGATTAACCCCTCACCTCTGTGCTGTAAGTAATCTAAATAAACTCATTGGCTCCCCAAGTTTGTATTGCATGAAATTTTTTCTTGGGCCTGTTATGGATTCAGTTTCCGGGGTGAACAGACATTTGCTCACATCTCCTTTGGAATAGTCACACAATACCTTCATGTGTCCAAAATATATAAAACTTTATATTTTGCTATTATTTCAGTGTAGTTTATCCTCACAAAAGCTCGTGTTAAAATTTGGTTATCCCCCTAGGGTACAGTAGAGGCACATACGCTTGGTCAGTAACCAATAGTTGGACTAAAGAGCAGCTCAGCAAGAGGGAAATCATGTCTGGTAAACCCCACCAACTAGCCAGGGCTAGTAGAATCATGGATCAGTGATCAAACACCACTCTTCTAAACCAGCATAATACATAAGTACATTATACACATTTGCTGATCTGCCCACAGAGAAACACAGTCTTCACCTGTTCATCAAGGCAACTTCTCTTTGCAATGAACACAAGCAAACTCTGAAAACTACAAACTACAACCAATCAAAATATAGAATTGTGGAAGATCTAGAAAACAACTTCCAAACTCAGGGAATGTTGTAGAAGAGGGAATAAAAGATAAAAGGATCAGATTGGGGAGAGGTTTATTTTTTAGACTGTGTCTCTGATTAATGTCAGAAGCTACACCCATAAAGCACTGACATCATAACTGCACAAAGGTGAGCTGAACAAGGGCAACAAAAAACATGTTAAAGTGACTAAAGTGACTAGTGGTGGGGTGGGAAGACCTCAAGGCTTCACCCCTACACAAAGAGCTGCAGGCAACTAAGGATTACTGAAAGCTGCAGAAACCATCTTCCCCAGGAAGAGCACACCAACTGCTTATTCAATACCAAATAGTCAACCCTGAAAACAGAGTTCAGGTATCATCATGAAAACTGAGTGAGTAATATTTATCAATTTAGGAACATGTGTATATACATTTACATAGGTGACAACAGCTAATGAAAAAAAAAGGCATACATTTTAAAAAGAGTAAGGAATAGTACGTTAGAGCATTTGGAAGGAGGAAAAGAGGGAAATGATGTATTTATCTGACTGAAGTATAATTGATGAACCTGCATGGGTCTGCGCAAAGTCCTCTGCATATCTGTTATGGTTGTGGCTTGGTGTTTGGGGGGCGGTGGGGAATGGGGGGATGTCTTTGACTTTTTTGCCTTCTCTTGGGATGATTTTCTTGAACTGGGTTACCTCACCCTGCCTTGATGTGAGGGTTTGTATCTGGTCTTGTTTTTATCTTGTACATGCTCAGTTGATGTGCCTAGGAGGCCTATTATTTCCAGGGAGGAGACTGAGAAATGGATCCAGGGCAGTGATTGAGGGGGCTGGGAGGAGTGGAAGGAGGGGAAGCTGGGATGCATTGTACCAAAGAAGAATAAATAAAATTATTAATAGATAAATAAGAAATATTAATTTAAAAAATTGATTATCAGTATAGCATTGTTAGGAGGTAAAATTCTTAAGGGTGATTTATATCTTTATCTAGAGAGTAATCCCTTCTCCTTAGGAGAAATTAGTGCTTGTCAATGCAGTTTGTTGGACAGTGTCTGATCACTTTTATCCCTTACCTCTTCTCTATACCACCCCTTAAACACCCTCTGCCAATGTCCAATGCATTCTGCACAGGAGAGTGGAAGATATATAATACACACTCATGTCATTTTACTGTGCCTTCCTTCCTTCAGCTTAGCAGATTTCACTGTTATAAATTACAAATTTCTGTTTGTGTCTTTGTTTCATGTCTCCCTTGCTCCACTGAATACCTTTCCACCAGCTCTCATTCAAGTAATGAATTAAACACCATGGACCACACAGGAAAAGAAGATGGGAGGGGTGCTCATTGAGAAGAACACCATGGGAAAGGGAGGGGATGAGAGAGGGAAATAGGAGGTGAGACTTACCAAAATTAATTATACAAATATATTAAACTGTCAAATAATAAAAAATAAAATATACTCATAACAACAAAAAGAACTTTCTGGGAATGCTTTGTATACTAAGCAAGTCTATCATCTCCACATTCCAATAGCACATGTGCATTTCATATCTCCGTGTCACATTTTGGTAATTCTTAAAATATTTTTAATTTTATTCTAATACTCTGTATTAATCCATTACTGGTGGTCTGTGGCTGATCTTGGACCTTAGAGAATTGAGAGCTTTACCTTAGCCTGTGTAAGTCCTTGGATTCATTTCCCCTTGAATTATACCACTACAATTATTTAAAATAGAGAATGAAAGAAAGAAAAAAATAAGAAAAAGAGATGACATGTGATAATTAAAGATCTTTGATGTTATTATATGATAATTGGGGGGGCATTACATATCATGCCCATAAAAAGTCCAATCCAATCCACAAATGGATGTGTTTCACATTGTAATTTTTCCAATGGCAGAGTTATTATATGTATATGTGTGTGTATGTGTGTATGTGTATGCATGTGTATATATATATACATATAGAAAGAGAGAGACAATAATATTGAATTTTGCCTAATAATAACAAATGGTGCCTTTGGCTTTTGAAGTGTAAGGAAGAGTTGCACATCTCTCTCACTGACAATCATAAACTAAATATAATTAAACTTATCAAGGAAGACACGTCAAAAGCATAGATGAGCTGAAAACTGGACCTTCTGGGTGACAAGCAGTTGAACTGTGAATACAATGGGAAGGGTCTTAAAGACAGTTAGACATCATTCAATGAGCATACAAAATACTTTGTTAAAATATAACCTTATTTATATAATGACGTTTTACTAACTGTGCATAAAGTTTCCTTAAACTAAAACCTAATTCTGCAAAGGCAGAAAGAGAAGTAAGAAGCTCTAGAGCAGTTTAAAATTAGCAGATGTTCGATCAAGATGCTTAAGTAAAGAACCCATCTCCATAATAGAAACATACAGGGAGAATCAGCAAGTGCTGATGTAGAAGCCACAGCAAGATGTTTTCATCTAACGACAATAGCTAATGACAGTCACCTTGCTAACCAACAGATTTTCACTATAGGGGAAAGACTTTCATATTGAAATCAGAGTTCCTCTTTGCCCTTCACAGCTGGAGAGAAGCCAAAACCTGGCTCTAAGTCTTCACAGGACAAACAGACTTTCTTATTAGGGTTGAATGCAGCTAATGGCTTTAGGCTGAAACCAATACCCATTGACCATCTGCAAATACTAATGCTCTAGAGAATTATATACAGTGAATTCAGTCTGTGTTCTGTAAATAAAATAACAAAACTTGGATGACTGCATGGACATGATGGCACATAGAACAAGATTTACTTACTATTTTAAACTACCTATTCAAATATATTCTTTAGAAAAATACATCTTTTTGAAATGGTATAGGACATCCCTCCCCCAAAAAATCTGATAACATGCATCAGGACTAGTGTGGTTTTTATACCTAAGGACATAACACATATCTAGCATCCTTGAACCAAGAAATAACTCACTCATCTTACTGATTAGGAAATGCCATTCATAAGTTTACAGACAGCAATCCCTCTGATGGATTGGGAAAAGTACATCAAAAACCTTCTTTTAGGGACTCAACATTCTAATTGCCGTTACAAAGAGTTTTAATGAATGAGGCCATCTCCTCATATGAATAGTAATAAAAGTATTGAGCAAATTAAGTCCAGACCCTGTGTGTGATTCTGAGGAGTTTGGAATTCAATAAAGGGGTTTGGCAGTAAGAGAAAATGAGAGTTAGTAACAGAGCCTGTAGCTCTGTCTGAATTCCTCTAATCTTCTAATGCACCATTAGTGGGTGAGGTGCTGTTTTCTATGGATGGGTAAGGAGTGTTTCTTATGTCGAAATGCTGGAGAAGATGCTAGCTACACTAATAAAATGACCACAGAGGACTGAGAATGCTGTATGGACTGGTTGCTAAAGTAGGGCAGCCTAAAGGGTTGCCTCCAATATAGAAAGTTCTCCTGAGGGGAAAATACTGCCAGACAATTGAAGGACATCAGAAGCTCACAGGGATAGGGGAGTCTTTTGTGAAGTGTCCATCAATGAAAAAATGAAACAAAACAAAAACAAAACCATCAAAACTTTGTTGCCATTATTTTAAAAAATTGCTCTGGCCACCCAAACCTGCTGCCTCTACCCTGAGTCAGTAGTCATCATCAAGATGAAACCTTTACAAGCAAAAATATTTCAGCTTGCTGAAGGCCTATGTGCTTACTAGTGTTCTTTTAGCAATAAAATCTTTTAATAATATACATTGTTTATATATATAATAATCACATAGAGTCACTATACCCAACTAACTACATTAATTGACTTTAGGATAATGTAAATATTACTTTTATATGACATAAAAAAACAAAAAATAAAATTGTCTGGAAAAGACCCTGATTATAATTATGCAATTTATCTTAATATATATATATGTGTAAGTAAATATATATGTGTCTATGTACCATGTGCACATTTACTCACAGGTGCTATATAAAAAAAGCATAGCAGTGTTGCTCACTAAAAGAACATAGTTAATCATATATTGGAAAAAAATCTGCTTTCCATGAAACTTCGACTATTGGACAGCTTCCTTCAACACTTCCTTTGTGAATTTCAACATCTATCTATTTATCATAGAAATACTTATAAAGGTAATAGTCACCATAACAGTTCATAAAGCTTAACAAATTAAGAGAAGATAAGAAATAAACATATGTGATATAATTTCACTAAAGACTCCAATCAAATGGCCCTAAGAAACAAACTGGTGTTGTCATCCTAATATCTAACAGAGCAGATTTTAAACTAAAATCAATTAAAAGGCACCAAGATGAGCATTACTTATTCATTGCAGGAAAAATTGGTCAAGAGGAGATTTCAATCTTGAATATTTATGCCCCTAATATAAGGGCACCTAACTATGTAAAAGAAACACTACTAAAGCTCAAACCCCACATCAATTCTCATACCCTAATAGTGGGATACTTCAATACCCCACTTTCAATACCCCACTTACCCTAACCCTAACCCTTGGATAGGCCAGGCAGACAGACTCAACAGAGAAATAGGGAGTCTAACAGAGGTTATAATGCAAATGGATTTAATAGATATTTACAGAATCTTCCACTCAAATGCAAAGGAATGTACATATTTCTCAGTACCACATGGAACTTTCTCTAAAATTGATCACTTAATTGGTAATAAAGCAAATAATAATAGATACAAAAAAATTACAAATATTCCCTTGTATCATATCAGACCACCAGGGCCTAAAGTTATAGTTCAACAACATCAAAAATCACAGAAAGCCTAGTAACTCATGGGAACTAAACATCACTCAAATGAACCACCTCTGGGTCAAAGAAGAAATTAAGAAAGAAACCAAAGTCTTCCTTGAACTGAACAAAAATGAATCCACAATGTATCCAAACTTATGGGACACAATGTAAGCAGTCTTGAGAGGAAACTTCATAGAACTAGATGCCTATATGAAAAACCTAGAGAACACCCACACTAGAGAACTACCAGCACAGCTGAAAGCCTTAGAATAATTAGAAGCAAACTCACCTAAAAGGTGTATATGGCAGGAAATAATCAAACTTAGAGCTGAAATCAATACAAGTGAAACAAAAAGAACGATACAAAGAATCAATGAATCAAAGAGTTGGTTCTTTGAGAAAGTCAACAAGACAGATAAACCCTTATCGAAACTAACTAAAAAGCAGAGAGAGAGGATCCAAATCAAAAAAATCAGAAATGAAAAGGGGGACACAACAACAGAGCCCCAAGAAATCCAAAGAATTATCAGGTCATACTTTGAAAATCTGTTCTCCACAAATATGGAATAGCTAGAAGAAATAGGCAGCCTTTTGGACAGGTACCATTTACCAAAATTAAATGAAGACCAGAATAATTACCTAAACAGACCTATACACTAAAAGAAATGGAAGTTGTCATTAAAAGTCTCCAAAGTAAAAAAAAAAAAAAAAAAAAAAAAAGTCCATGTCTAGATGGTTTCAGTGCAGAATTCTACCAGACATTCAAAGAAGAATTACTACCATTACTCCTCAAACTGTCTCACACAGTAGAAACAGAAGGAATATTGCCAAACTCTTTTTATGAGGCCAGAAGTACCATAATACCCAAGCCACTCAAAGACTCAACAAAGATGGAGAATTACAGACCAGTTTCCCTCGTGAATATTGATGCTGAAATTCTCAACAAAATTTTGGCGAACCATATACAACAATATATAAAAAATATCATCCACCATGATCAAGTAGACTTCATCCCAGGAATTCAGGGATGGCTCAACATACAAAAAACCATAAATGTCATCCATCATATAAACAAACTGAAGGAAAAAAACACATGATCATATCTTTAGATGCTTGAAAAAGCCTTTGACAAACTCCAACATTTTTTTGTATGATAAAAGTCCTGGAAAGATCAGGAATACAGGGAAAATACCTTAATATAATAAAGGTGATTTACAAGAAGCCAACAGTCAGCATCAAACTTAATGGAGAAAAACTCAAAGCAATCTCAATAAAATCAAGAACTAGACAGGAATTTCCTCTCTCCTTATCTATTTTCAATAGAGTTCTTAAGTTTTAGCTAAAGCAATAAGAAAATGAAAGGAGATTAAGAGGATACAAATTGGAAAAGAAGTGAAACTATCTCTATTTGCAAATGATATGACTGTATACATAAATGACCCACAAAATTCTACCAGGAAACTTCTATAGCTGATAACCAACTTCAGCAATGTAGCAGGATACATGATTAACTCAAAGAAATCAGTAGTCCTCCTATACACTAAAGATAAAAGGACTGAAAAAGAAATAAGGGAAATATAACCCTTTATAATAGCTGCAAATAGCATTAAATACCTTGGAGTAACTATAACCAAAGAAGTGACAGATCTATTTGACAAAAACTTTAAATTAATGAAGAAAGAATTTGAAGCAGATATCCAAAAAAGGAAAGCTCTCCCATGTTCCTGGATAGATAGGATCAACATAGTAAAAATGGCAATTCTACCAAAAGCAATGTACAGATTCAATGCACTGCACATCAAAATCCCAAAACAATATTTTTTGGAACTTGAAAGAACAATACATAATTTCATTTGGAATAAAAGGGAAGCCAGGATTGCCAAAACAATTTTGCTCAACAAAAGAACCTCAGAAGGGATAACCATCCCTGACTTCAACTTATAGTATAGAGCTACAGTAATAAAAGCAGCCTGTTACTGGCATAAAAACAGACTTGTGGATCAATGGAATACAATTGAGGATCCAGGTATTAACCCAAAAACCTATGAACACCTGATCTTTGACAAAGAAGTCCAAAACATTCAATGGAAAAAAAGATAGTATATTTAACAAATGGTGTTGGCATAGCTGGATGGAAGTGTGTAGAAAAATGCAAATAGATCTGAGCCTGTCACCCTGCACAAAACTCAAATCCAAGTGAATCAAAGACCTCAACATAAACCCAGCCACTTTGAACTTGATAGAAAAGAAAGTGGGAAATGCACTTCTACGAACTGGCACAGACGACTACTTCCTAAATATAACACCAGTGGCACAGACACTAAGACCAACAATCAATAAGTGGGTCCTCCAGAAACTGAGAAGCTTCTGTAAAGCCAAGGACACAGTCAATAGGACAAAACATCAGCCTACAAAATGGGAAAAGATTTTCATCAACCCTACAAGTGACAGAGGACTGATCTCTAACATATAAAGAGAACTCAAGAAACTAGAGCCCCAAACCTTGAATAACTCAATCAAAAAATGGGGTTCAGAACTGAAAAGAGAAATCTCAGCAGAAGCATTATGAATGGCTAAAAGGCACTTGAAAAAGTGCTCAACATCTTTAGCCATCAGAGAAATGCAAATCAAAACAACTTTGAGATACCACCTGACAACTGTCAGATTGGCTAAGATAAAAGACACAGATGACAGCCTATTCTGAAGAGGATGAAGAACAAGGGGAAAACTCCTTCATTGTTGGTGGGAGTGTAAGCTTGTTCAGTCAGTCTGCAATGCAGTATGGGGGTTTCTCAGAAAACTGGGAATCAATTTCCCCAAAGATCCAGCAATACCACCACTGGGCATATACCCTAAAGATGCACATTCACACTACAAATGCATTAGCTCAACTATGTTCATATCAGCATTATTCTTAATAGCAAGAACCTGGAAACAACCTAGATGCCCCTCAACTAAGAATGGATTAACAAACTGTCGTACATCTACGAAATGGATTACTACTCAGCAGTAAGAAAAAATGATATCCTAAAATTTGCAGGCAAATGGATGGATTTGGAGAATATCCTCCTGAGCGAAGTATCACAAACTCAGAAAGATATGCAGGGGATGTACTCACTCATTAGTGGACTCTAAACAAAAAAGCAAAAAGTCAAGCATGTCCAAGCTGCAAACCACCAACACTGAACAGCTTGTGATCTGAAACATCTTCAACTGTCACCTTGGATCCCACTCCCTCCAGAGGTACACTTGGCCCAGTCTTGATGTTGGGGTTAGGAAAGCAGATCTGCCCGGTGTGTATGCTGAACTATGCCATATTGGGAGCTTGGGACCTCCTGGACTTGCTGGGGTGAGATAAAGAGATTTGGAGAGGAGAGAGTGACTGGAAGGGGCAGGAGGGGGAAGGGAGCTTGAACAAGCATATACACAAATAAAAAATATGACTTTATTTATAATAAAAATAAAATAAATAAATGAATAATAATATTAAATGTTACCTTTTAAGAAAGTGCCATATTTGTCCCTTACAGTTTTTGTTTTGCCTTATTTTAATTAAATAATTTATTTTAATAATTGTTGGTTACCAAAGGACAAATGTTACTTTTAACACATACAGATTAAACAACTGAAATTTTATATTTGCATTTATTTCATTTTAGAAGAATAATAAATTATAATAGATTGTTCACAATTATATTTTATTCTTGATCATAAACTCATTTTAAAATATAGTTCTTAAATTTTGAAAAATATTAAGTATATTAATATAACTAATGGTTTCACAAAAAAACAAAAAGAATCTTGTGACTCACATATTCTCATGCTAATATACTCTGTCATACAAGTTTCATCAAGGGCCCTGAAAAAAATCTTCAGAAAAAAAGTCTGTTAAGGTTCCCTTTACTTTTACTATAAAATTATCTTAATTGCATTTTTTGGTATACTTTTCTAAAAGGTGTAAGTTGTGCAGACAATTTGAGGGTCAATATCTTCAAGTATGCATGTGATATTTGTCTATAAATACCATGACTAGAATTGCTGAGTTGGCTAAGTGTATGAGCATGATACTGACAGGTCTGAACATGTTTCTGTTGCTTATTAAGAGTTTGAGGTGAATTATTGTAAATAGTTTCACCCAGAGCTGATAGTGTCCAGCCAGCTATTAGATCAGTATATACAGTAGTTCTATATATGAAACAATAAGACTGAAACAAATGGCTTCCTGCTATATCAGACTAAAGCTATAAACTCCTCTGAGAAAGGGAATTAACAATTCATCAAACCGATTCTGAAGAGGAATTAAAAGGTTAAAACCCAAGGAGTACGTCTGACATTTTCTTACTTTTATCTACAAGGAAATGTGTTTTATCAACTTGCATAAAAGTGACTGTGTATTATGGCAGTCGCTTTGGTCTTTAAAAAAATTACACAGCTCAGAGTAAAGTTTTTTACATGGTTCTGAATATGAATGTTTCAACTTGAAAATTATATGCTCAGTAGTTTGTTTGTTGTGTTATGAATATGTCTCAGATTGCCAATCTGGCTTTTAGTGCATCTTAAAAATAAGGCATTTGAGGGAGGTGAAGGGACAGTCAAACTGTAAAGACTACTTGCTACTTTTGAGGAGGACTTGAGTTTAGTTCTCAGCAACCATGTGGTGACTTACAGGTGCCTGTGACTCCTGTTCCATATTATCCAACACTTTTATTTTGCATGCATGTGATGCATAAACTATTGTACAAAATCTGGTTGTTATTAAATCAAACTCAGAGTCAGATATTGGGAAAAGCTGGAATATCAGAGGAAACAGAAAACAATCAAATCTCGCCCAGCTATCTTCCAGCTTCCTCAGCCTCACGCATAGTTGCTTCTATTGACTAATCTTTCTTCCTAAGTCTGCCTTAAGTACATTCTTAGCTCAGTTGTTTCACATCCAGGTTAAGATTAAAGGTGTGAGTTACTACTATTTGGTAGTTGAGCCTTGAACTCACAGAAACACAGAAAGATCTCTGTCTCTGGAGCTATAGGATTAAAGTCATGAGTTACCATTCTCGGACCCTTCTGGATTGACTGTGATTGGATCTGTTCTCTGATATTCCAGACTGGTTTTATTAAATATATAATATATTACCACAATAAACAGATACACATATAAAATAAAATACATAAATTGTTGTAAAAGATTTCTGATTCACGTTGGAGCAGAGGTCCAACGTGCCCTCGGCAGTTTTTACACACTAGAAATGACTTAGACACTTATATTAATTTCATATTGTTTGGCCTATGTCTCAGACGTATTGCTAACTAGCTCTTTCATCTTAATTCAACCGAATTTCATTAATCTACCTGCCGCATGGCCCGTGGCATGGCCCAGCTCACCTGGGTCCTACATGCTTCCTCTTTGGCACCTGAATGGAGTCTGCCTAACTCCACACACCTTCTACCTGTCTCTCCTCTGATTCCTCCACCTACTTCTTCTGGGATCCACACAAGCCAAAACAGCTCCTTTATTTACAGAATGATATTTTCTGCATACAGAGAACAGTCTCACCACAATAAATATTTTAAGATATCCTTGAACATACCTGGTTATATGCTTCTGATGTCTTCCAATTGTCATAGGTCTTGAGATGTGTGTCACTTAGTCAAAAGTTATGAGAACTAGTCATCCTAAAACTCTATTCCATTGTATCTTCTTGTAACCAAGAGGTATAAAGTGACGTGTGAGAAGGCTTGGAGGACTGACAAGAATAATTGTATAAAGATTGCAAGCATGGGCTTTCTTCTACTTTAAACATGACCTTGTACCTCTTCAGGGAGATACTTTTTAGTTTTGATTGTTATCAAAAGTGTTCTTTTTCTAATTTATGAGCACTTTTCTGTTAGAAATTTTTATGCCTTTGATTAATTGTGGCTTTTTTCTTTCAGTGTATGTAAACTTTCTTAGCTAAATGTATAGATCCTTCCAGATGCACCCTCATCTTGACCCCCTTGTGTGGTATGGAGACTCACTTTTAGAGTGAGTGAGGTCTAGTCATAATCTAACAATGGCTCTGCAGGCTTGTCAGACCTCCTAAAGGACTTTGCCTTTCACAGTTACTCTGGTATAGAAGATGATTTCCTGTACTGGGTGGAGAGTATGGGTATTTCTCTAAATAGACTCTCTATCTGTCTTCTTTTGGTCTCTCTTCATTGCTATAAGTGACTGCTAAAACTGTTTCTATTGTGTTGAAAGTCAACACCATTTGACCCTTTGCATTACTGCCAGCTGCTCTATTTTGTTCAATTCTGACAAATTTCTTTGACAATGCTTTGTTTTAGGGCATCATCAACCCAAACACACTGTCAAACACCAGCATAGAAGGTGTCAATGATAAAATATGATCTCAGTTTCAATTCCTGCAAATTATTAATAATGATGAATCTTAAAATACTGAGAAGAATGGAAATATTTTAATCCAAAGAGTTTTGAGCCAGAAAAAAAGTTTGTAAATACATGGTTTTTTAAAATTATATGAGTTGGTTGTCATAATGATCTCCAGTGCTATTTCACTGAAACAGACTTAAAATGCTGCCCCCACCAGCAGGGTTTTCATTGTAGACCTGAATCAGGGGGCAAGACAGATGCAGGAATAAAAAACACTAATGCTAGTGCGCAAGATGAAATTTCTGATCAAGCTCTGAAACTTTATTATTCAGCCAGCAGTTAAATGGGGACTCAGTGTGGAAAAGCACATATAGCCATAGGCAACCCTGGCAGATCTTCACTTATGACCTAAGTGGGCTGTGGTGATCCAAGGACAGAAGGCCATCTTTTTAATGTGAGACATTTGTCACAATTCCTGTGGTGCCAATTGCCCCAACCAGCAGGGTTTTAAACATATACCTGAATCAGGGGGCAGACAAATGCAGGAATAAGAAACAGGAATGTGAGAACAAGACTAAATTTCCTATCAAGCTCTGATACTTTATTATTCGGCCAGCAGTTAAATAGGGACTCAATGTGGAAAAGCTCATGTAGTAGCCTTAGGTGCCTGGAATGGGGGAGGTTTACAGTCAAAAGAGTGCTTTGCTAGACAGGGTAGAGTTACTATGGAAGTCTATCTATTATCAGTCAAATGTCTGAAGAGAGTCACCTGCAGTCTGGGACCAGACTTAACTCAGTAAAAGGAAACCACATGAATTCATGGCATAGCTTAAAACAATGGGGATTATAGCTTTCCAGCTCCTAGCATCTCCACCCTTATTAATTATTTTTAGGTTCAATTGTGAAGTTTTGCCACCCGAAGGTGGTGTGCCTTGACCAGGGAAGGGAAGTATTGCCCTGATAACTCCAAGATAAACACAACAGATATCTTTTTCTGGAGGAGAGGGCCTAGGCATTCCTCTTCATTGCTACAAAGCCAAGAAAATGCCTTTAGACACCAATCTCTATGCTAACAGGGTTACTTCACAGGGGTCTCAGAGACAGAAAACATGGTCTTCCCCCTGCAGTGCTGGTTAGCTGGTACCCAAGCTGCTCATAAGCAAGCTTTCATAGCTCTGAGTTCTATGCAGTTCCGGTAGGAAGCTTATCACCTGAGAGTTCTTGATCTCTGCAAGATCAAGGCATCAAGGCGATAATGACAGACCCTTATGGGTTCAGAGGCTAGGGAGTCAGTTTGTCACTTTATAAAGTGAGTAAGCTTGCCAAAAATCAGGGGCCCCAGTGTTAAAAGGAGCAGAATGTTCACTAAGGGTCCTGCAAGAGGCATCGACAGAGAATACATAGATGATTTCCACCAAGCATCTGCAGCTACAAAAAAAATCTGCTTGTGCAAATCAAGACTAAGTTTCTGAAGCTTAGTTACTGTGTCTCTACCATCCCAGATTAATTAACATAGTAACAACACTCTTCTATTAAAAACGAACAGGTTCTGCCTTTCTCTGCTGTTAACAAATCAAGAGCTTGGGAGTATTGCAGGGTTACGTGAGCAAGAAAAGTTAATCTGTCTCCTGTGGGAACAAAGGGACTAGAGGATAGGCTAGTCACATCACACAGTAAAGAGGAAGCATGCATCCAAAGAATAGAGCCTGTCTGCCAAAGAACTCCAGCAGGGCCATGCTCCCAAGTTAAGCAAGCAGCATCAAAATCTGAGCAAAATTTGCATTAAAAAGCATGAGCTGCTAATCCATTACCTAAGCCCCTAGGCTTTCCCTACTCTGAGCTCTCCACATTAGCCAGTGGGGAAGGGGGTTCTTGACTCTGTCCCAGGAGACTGCTGTACAGGAGTGTTCACAGTGTAGGCCAACTGCTCAGGCACTTGAATAGGGTTGTCTGCATCCTGTGGAAAAAACAAACCCTCTCCCCCACACCAGAAATGGGTCTGGTCCATGCCAAGTGCTGTCTGCAAGATTTTTTCTTTTAACCTGAGGTAAGGCCACATTGCTAAGTCTCCAATATATATCAGCTGTAGTATGTGACTGAGAATACACAGTTAAAAATTTTTAAATATAAAATATTGTTAGAGTCGGCACCCCAAAACAGAGAGCTTCACTCCGATATCGAGTAGCAAAAAGAAGCTTTAATGAACAGTAGCCCGTGGGTCACCAGCAAAAGGGGAAGCTATCAACCCCGAGCCCAAGGCTTGCAGAGCTTTTAAGGGGTAGTTCTATGGGGGAAGGGGGGAGTGGAGTCATCACGGCTCAGCCACCTGGTCGGGCAGGTATTCTTTGTGTTCTTCTCCGGAATTTGGGTGGGTAAACGAATTCCGGCGCTATCTGAGAGCCCATCTGGTGCTTCCTCAAGCATAGCGAGTTGACTTCCTTTAATCCTAAAGGTCACGGCATTCCTTCAATGAGTTTACAATTTAACAGGACAGATGGTGGGCTCCTTTTTACAATGGGTTGATTATGGCTATCTAGGCTGGGTCACTCTGTTTCCTGGGACAGACTTTAGTTCCTTGTTCTCATGGAGGAGTGCTCTGCTGAATACCTGAACTGAATACCTGGGTCAAGCCCTAGAACCCAGGGTCCTTCAATATGAAGGATAAATGGTCTTTGGGCATGGTTGCATACTCTTCCTTATTAGTTTTAAAAAAGACAAACTTTAAGAGTGCAATGGAAGTGCTCCACAATTGTCAGACTTTGATGAGAATCTCAGTCTTCAGCACAAAATTTGGTAAAACTTTATCTCTTTTCATTTCTTTTGGAATCCCCTGTAAGCAACTGCTTTTAACATCCTTAGCCTTTTCCCCAGAATGTGCAGAGGCAAAAATGTGATGGGAAAAAGTAACAATAGAAACATGGACATAGGCTATCCATCCAAAGGAGAGAATATAAGATGTATCTGCCAAATATGATTAGGAGCAATGCCCCAAGGATTAACTCTAAAATGGGGTATTGACAGAAACTATTTGAGAGGCTTAGTCCTTTGTGATCTTGAAATGAAATATCAAAGATCCAGCATTAAGATGTAATCTCTGATGGGCTTAAAATGCATTATCAAACACATTAAATGCTGGTTTTAGTAAGCTTATCAGCAAGGGCATTGCCCTCACCAGGAAGGTCAGAATGAGCCACCAAATGTCCCACATAAAGTAGCTAAGTTCTGTCCCACAAAATCCTGTATTTTTAATAAAAGATGGCACACTTTACTCACAGGTGCAGTATAACTAGCTGTTTCTAAAGGGCCAAGGATCCATGCCATATATTGACTATCAGTGAACAGATTTAAATGGTTCAGAAGAATATGTATTTAAGACCAGCTGTACAACTAGAAGCTCTGTCACCTGAGCAGACTTGGCTTCTGTAATTTGCACCTCTGTATGTGGTGGAGAAACCACCACTGCATGGTCATTAGAGGATCCATCCATAAACACATTTCTAGCATTCTTTAAAGGCTGTAATGAAATAACTCTGGGAAAACACACTGGATGAGTCTTTAAAAAGTCAATCAATTTAGAGAAAGGATAATGATTATCAGACTCACACATATTTTAGCACATAAAAACAGTCCATTCTGAATTAGTGGCTTGTATCCACTGTAACTCTTCATTAGTATAAGGTGTAATAACTTTATGAGGTGTGATACCAAATATCTGTAAGCTTAGCTTAAATCCTTTTTAAATTACATTTCATACAGCCAAGCAATAAGACAGCACAATTTAATAGGGCATCATTTGTAGAGGGTTTTATATGAGAAATTCAAACTAAACCACATTTATGGTACACTAGTAAAATTCTAAAGAAAAAGTAAGAGCAATACGGTAGAATGTGCCTGTTGTCTTGGCTACACTAAAAAGACAGCCTTTTTAGAAATCATTGGCAGTTTCTCAAAATGTAAAAAGACCAGACTCATGAACCGGATGTTTTCTAGGGGGTTCAATGTTGGTCTTTACTTACAACCAAAAAGTGTTGTGACAACCCAATGCAGATCTTCACTCATGACCAAGGTGGGCTGCAGTGATCAAAGGTCAGATGGCCATCTTTTAAATGTGAGATGTTTGTCATGATTCCTGTGGTGCCAATTGCTCCAACCAGCAGGGATTTAAACATAGACCTGAATCAGGGGGCAGACAAATGCAGGAATAAGAAACAGGAATGTGAGAGCAAGACTAAATTTCCTATCAAGCTCTGAAACTGAAGGGCCCTGGGTTCTAGGGCCTGACCCAGGCATTCAGTTCAGGGATTTGGCAGAGCACCCCCCATGAGAACATGGAACTAAATGTCTAAAAGTCTGTCCCAGGAAACAGAGTGACCCAGACCAGATAGCCATAATCAACTCAGATAGGACATAATGGTCCAACTTTTGATTAAAACACCAGAAGTTCCAAGCAGAATAGCTGTGACCAATACCTGGTTGTAAAGACTCCCTAACTAGCTTACCTTAATGCAACCCCATGACTATTATGAGCAACCTTTTAATTATAATATGACCTTTAAAGTGACCAATTATGTATTGCCCTAGTTGCTATGGTGATTTTATGGGGTTTTTTTTAGCCTTTAAAAGAGATATGAAATTGTTAATCGCTACTACTCCCTTGCTCCCAGGCAGGGAGTTAGCTCGCCTGAACAGACAAAATAAATCCTCTTGCTATTTGCATCAACTGGAGTCTGCATTCTTGGGGCCCTCCTGACTCTAGGGTCTATCAAAACTTTATTATTTGGCCAGCAGTTACATAGGGACTCAATGTGGAAAAGCTCATGTAGTAGCCTTAGGTGTCTGGAATGGTGGAGATTTATAGTCAAAAGGGTCTTTTGTTAGACAGGGTAGGGTTACTGTGGAAATCTATCTGTTATCAGTCAAATGTCTGAAGAGAGTGACCTGTGGTCTGGGTAAGTCATAGTAAAAGAAAATTGTCTGAATTCATGGCATAGCTTAAAACAATGGGAATTATGGCTTTCCAGTTTGAATTTAAAGATCTGTGTCCAGCGGAGCAGGTAATATACACATCTCTCCATGGAACCTGTGGGATACTTACAGAGATCTGTTATACTCAAAGCCCTTTGCTATGCTTTTCATGTAACTGTGATTCTGCTTTAAAGCAAGGGATAAAACCATCTTACTCACATCTAGTTGAACTAGAAATGGCGTCTAACATATGCATAGCTATCAACTTGTATCCTGAACAACAGACCAAGGCATAACATAAAGGGACAGTTTTGCTTAGCACATGTGTTTTCCTATTAACAAGGAAAAAAAACAATCAGTTGAATCTTTTTTCCCCCTAAGAGACTGAACATGATGCCTACAAAGACCACTTGCAAACATGGAAGTGAAGACATTCATTAAATCATAGCTATGAGGAGTCAGAACAATATTTTTTATTTGCTTACACTAGCCTATAATCAATCCCAAAGAAAAGAGGACTGTGCTGGATCATGAAGATGCAAATGCTGCATGAATGGAGGCATGCCTTTGGAGTAGCTATGTCCTCTCCTGCAATGAAGACTGGTTCATTAACTTTGCTAGACAAGACGTAGGATACAGGAAAAAGCTGGGCAAGCTGTTCCATTCTCAGGAAAAAGGTACTTGTCAATATAAGTTAATTCATTCAGAATTATTTTCTGAAGAGTAAGTAGTATATTCCTAAGAGAAATTCTGTAATCTCTGAAAGCAATAACTTTTCTAGCCACTATAAGATTTCAAGAGAAATAACATAGCAATAGCTCTCATAGTTATAAAAGTCTTCAGCAGGGAAGTTCTCTGTTCTCACTGTGTTTCTCTGTTCTCTTTCTCTCTCTTACACACACACACATACACACACAAACACACACAAAGAAGCTATACTCAGTACTCACACATGCATACACATTCACATAGGCTTAACTAAGGGTAGCTAAGCTATTAGTACCAATAGCTAAACTGAAATAACATATAGACTCCTTAAGACACTTTCCTCCAAAATAGCTACTGCCAGTGGGCTATTAGGAGTTTTGTTTTTTGTTTTGTTTTGTTTTTTTTCACATAATAACAGCATGGCAACAGACTTGTAATCTTTACACTTTAGGGGCTCAGATGGAAAAATTAGAAGTTTCAGCCTAGTGAGAACTGCAGAAATGATAATATTATGTCTTAAAATAGCAAGAACGAGGGATGTTACTCAATAATAACGTACCTGCTGAGCATTCATAAGCCTTTGTGTTTAATTCCTAGCACCAAATTTAAAAATTTTTTAGTTTTATTTTTAGTTTTGTACTTAAATCTTTATATGCTAGTGTTTAGCAGGCCTAAAAGTGGCCCAGAAAAAAACAAAGCAAGCAAGAAAACAAAAAAGTACACATTTGATATCAGTTTGGCTAAGAAGAAAACATGACATTGGTTCTCAATAAATGGGACCTCCTGAAAGTCAGAAGCTTCTCTAAGGCCAAGGACACAGGCAATAAGACAAAATTACAGCCTATAGAATGGGAAAAGATTTTCACTAACCCTACAACTGACAAAGGACTAATCTCTAAAATATATAGAGAACTCAAAAAACTAGAGCCCAAAACCTTTAATAACCTAATGAAAAGGGGTTCAGAACCAAAAAGGGAATTCTCAGCAGAAGAATTACAAATGGCTGAAAGGCACTTGAAAAAGTGCTCAATATCTTTAGCCATCAGAGAAATGCAAATCAAAACAGCTTTGAGATACCACCTTACACTTGTCAGAATGGCTAAGATTAAAAACACAGATGACAGCCTATGCTAGAGAGGATACAGACTAAGGGGAGCACTCCTCCATTGTTGGTGGGAGTGTAAACTTATTCAGCCGCTCTGGAAGGCAGTATAGCGGTTCCTCAGAAAACTAGGAATTAATTTCTTCAAGGATCCAGCAAAGCCTCTGTTTGGCATATACCCTAAAGACACACATTCGCATCCCAAAGGCATTACCTCAACTATATTCATAGTAGCAGTATTCATATTAGCA
This sequence comes from Sigmodon hispidus, assembly GCA_004025045.1. NCBI lineage: Eukaryota > Metazoa > Chordata > Mammalia > Rodentia > Cricetidae > Sigmodon > Sigmodon hispidus. The sequence continues at coordinate 282,558 of PVIH01000798.1, forward strand.
GAACCTAGAAACAACTTAGTTGCCCCTCATCTGAAGAATGGATTAACAAACTGTGGTACATCTACAAAATGAAGTACTATCAGCAGAAAAAGAAAAAGATAGCCTAAAATTCACAGGCAAATGGATGGACTTGAAGAATATCCTCCTGAGCGAGGTATCACAAACCCTGAAAGATAAGCAGGGAATGTAATCACTCATTAGTAGATTCTAAACAAAAAGCAAAGCATTCCCAACCTGCAAACTACAACCACTGGGCAGCTTGGGATCTGAAGGAAATTAAGAGAGACATCCAGGGAGTCCCCTAAGAAGAGAAAATAGAGATTTCCTTAGCTAACTGGGAGAATAAAGGGTAGCAACCAAGAAGAGGTGGGAACAAATTGTGAGAGAAGGAGATGATTGAGAGAGAGGAACAACAAGAAGGGAGAAAAAAAGAGATGGAGATCTTAATAGAGGAAGTCATTGTGGGGTTGGAAAAAGACCAGGTTCTAGGAACAACTCCAGTAACTCACAGAATGTTCCTGGCTAGGTCTCCAACCAGTAGTGAAGGTGTTGCCTAAACAGGACTTCCCCTATAATCAAATGAATAGCCACCCGAAGTACGATCACGGGACTTACATCCAACAATGAATAGAGGTAGAGGCTGAGTACTGGGCTGAGTCCCTGCTCCAGCTGATAGCAGGGGAGGAGACTGTACATGAGCAAAAGGATAAAGACTATGAGGAAAATTCTCACAGTGATGATTGGCTGGATCTCTGGGGAGCTCACTGAATTAAGATCAGCCAGCGGGGAACCATCCGGAAAAGGAACTAGGCCCTCCAAGGATAGGAAACTATCTCCTAATATGGGAAGTATGTGTAGCCTCAAGGGGAGATATCAGACTGTGTCTCTGTGCATGGACTGGCACCTTGGAACACATTCCCTGCAGAGGAACACCTAACTCAGTCGTGATATTAGGATGAGAAAATCGGACTTTCCTGGAGTGGATACTGAGCTAATCCTCCTTAGGACCTCTTCTGAGGGGATGGAGGGATGGGGAGGAGGGAGGCTGAAGGCTGACTGGGAGGGATTGGGAGTGAGAAGGGAGAGCAAGGGGATACATGGATTAAAAAAAGACTTCATTGTATAAAAATAAATAAATTAATTAAAAACAAAACAAAGCAAAAACTACACATTTGATATCAATTTGGCTAAGAAGAAAATATGACATCTGTTAGAAATGGCAGCTGAACCTAACATTTTCCCAGAAAATCCTGAGATGCACACTTCAGATAATATGCATTCAAGAATAGAATCTTTCACAAGTGAGAAATCAATTAATGAAGTCTCTATTGCACTTTAAAATATTCTCTAAATATTTGTTATTCTCCTTCTAGTTTAAGGAACAGACTGACCTGTGTGGCAATGCTGTCTTCTGTGCTGAGGTCATGTAAATCATGGACTTTTTCTGTCACATCACTATCATAAGTAAAATCACCAGGTACAAAATACAAAACACACATGAGATCTGTGAAAAAGCTACATAAAAAGGTGATGAGTGATCCTGAGTCCCAGTAAGTTTCAGTAGTCTTGAGTGACAACACCAGATTTCCCACAGAGTTCAGAAAAAGGACTCTAGCAAGTTGAGTTTGAAATTGAAAGGAGAGAACATTAGCTAACAGGCATCCCATGAGAGTAGCAGATACCAAGAACATTAAGAGGTCTTTCTGACATGGTATGTACTCACTCATAATTAGATTTTAGACATATAGCAAAGGATGATCAGGCCACAATACACTCCCAGCAGCTAGGTAACAGGAAAGTTAAGACAGACTTCTATAGATCCACCTGGGAAGGGAAAACAGTGAAGATCTCCTGAGAAAATTGTGATCATGGGGGAGAGGGGAGTAAGGGGAAGTGAGAAGAAAACGAGAGACAATGGGATGGTAGAGCACAGGGAGGGGTGGGAGCGCAACAGGGAGGGAGAGAAAAGAAGTGAGCATCCTGATAGAGGGAGCCATTGTGGATTTAGAGAGAAACCTGATGTTAGGGAACACCAAGAACCCACAAGATGAGCCCTGCTAGGACTCCAAGCAACAGTCCCTATTACCAGGTGAATGACCACCCTAATTGCCATTATAGAACCTTCATTTAGCAGCTGATGGAGGCAGATGCAGAGATCCATAGCTAAGCACCAGACAGAGCTACTGGTCCAGCTGAAGAGAGAGAGGAAAGATTGCACGAAGAGACCCATGGAGTAAGTAGTCCGGTGCTGTTGGGAGCTTGCAGAGTCTGAAATAACAGCTGGCAAACCTTCTTAGAACGAATCTGGACCCTCTGAATGTGGATAACAGTCGAAAGATGTAGGCAGTTTCTGGAGACTCTTGCAATTGGACCAGAGACTTCAGGCCCATGAACTGGCTCTTTGAAGTCCGTACCCTGCGGGAAAACACCTTTCTCAGCCTTGATGCTTGAGGGGAGGGGCTCGGCCTTACCTCAATTGGATATGCCAGACCAAATTGACTCATTTTGGGATTCCTTGCCTTCTCTGGAAAGGGAAGGGTGGGGGAGGTTGAGAGAGGGCTGGGGGAATGGGTAGGAAAGGGAGCAGTAGTGGGTATGGGGAAAAAATAAAATAAAATAAAATAAAAAAGAGATCTTCTGTGATTTTCTCATGAGCCAGCTGGCAGGAGTTCCCTTTTTTACATCTATCAAGGGGGTCGGTCCAAAAAAGGGTTTAGGATATCTGCCTGGTTGGTGGAACATCTTAATGTTGGAGTATTTTAGACATAAAAGAAAAGCTGTGCCTGGCCTCCGTGGACAAAATAAACCCAATCCTGCCTGAGACAGAACTGTATCAGTTCCCATGTTCTTCTGAGAGCACCGTAGGTATGAGTGGCTATCATTTTAAACTTTGTATATTCACACAGTTCTCCTATGAGGAAGATACCTTTTTTTTTTCTTTCTGTTTGAGAGACCTGGAAAACTGAAGCCAATTAGTGACTTACCGTTGTGCCTAAGTCTGTATAGTTCACAAGCATGAATGCCTATATTGTATCATGCTGTCCTGGGTAGAGAAACTGGGAAGCCCCTGCTGCTAATTCCTACCATGTCAAAGTAAAGACATTCAAGGGCTATGAAGTTCTCTGAGTCAGTATGAGCCTCTGATCTTTCTCTCCTCCCTTGTACAGAGAATCACATCAAGCCTCTAGTCCTACAAAGATTAAGTGAGAATGGCACTTAGTCTCAGGTTATATGCCCAATGAATAAGATCAGTGCTCTGAAGTAGCGAATAACTTTTTCTAAGGAATTAACCAGATCTTAATTGACTAAATTGTGCTCATTCCTCTTCCACCAGACAAATCTTCTCTAGAAATAGACATAGCAAGTTAGGACAAGAATATTAGAGAATGTATAGGTTATCCCTATCAGTTGGGATAACCAAAAACTTGCTTTGTTTGCACTTCCAACCCTACTCCTTTTTTCCCAAGACTTCTATATCCAAAGACAAACCAAACCTTATTATTTATAATTCCCACACTTAATTTGGACCCTTCTATGGAGTTGAAGTTTGAGACTCAAGGTGGAATTTCATAAATTATACTCTGAAGCTCTTGAAACTCACCAATTGACCCACCACAATCAAATTTTAATTTGATTCTTTGTAACCTTAGAATCTTCTCATTACACACCTTATCGCGGTAAAAACTCGCCCTAAGATATGTTTTAAAAAGGGTTTATTTGGTGAAAATAGCTTACAGAACAGAGTCGGTTTTAGGAGAAGATGACAGGATGAGGTTGCAGCGCGCCGGAGCCTTTCTAAGGAAGATTTTTCATCTCCACGCCGTACGTCCGAACTCCCGGGCAGCTGGAGTGAACTGCGCACTCGGTCGGGGAACTCTCGTGAGAGAATGACGACTTCCTGTCCTGGTCCCCTCCCTCGAAGGTCTACTTCTGGAATCCTTTTCAGTTAACCACGCCCAGCTCGTCTCCATTCCTATGACGTGATCGTTCACATATACAGTTCCTGATTTCCCGCTACATCTCTTTGTTTTGTTTAAATAGGAAGGTTTTAAACTAGGTATGAAACTATATATTATAGGGATTATTATAAGATAGTGTCTGGGAAAGAGAAAGGTATTAATATAAGTGAGGTTAAATTATTGTTAATAAACAATAACTATAAAGTATAATTTAATATTTAAAATGTTGATATGAGAAAATGTATAGGGATTGTTTTAAGGCTATTTATTTTAAACAATAGAGTTTTAACACTTGAGTGTTTTTGTTGAAATGTGAAGTAATAACAATTTTAATTATTTAATTTTTAATATTATTAAGACTTGAGAAGGAAAATATATATTTAAAGTTGGAATTATGAAGTAATTTTTAGAATTTAGGAGAAGATAACGTCAGTTAATTATTTGGACAGTTATTTATTATTTTTTTGTATAGTGGGAGTATTTATTTTTGTGGTTATTGGCTTAGGATATTTGACAAGTTTTTATAGAAGTAGGGTATTTTTTGGTAGGACTGCTTTATTTTGTTTAGGCAAGCTTTGGCAGTTTTTATTTTTTATTTTGTAGGTTTATTTTGGACAGTGAGCACGCTGACAGTAGTGGGCATAAGTGTAGTCTTTTGTTTTTTAGGCTATTATTTGTTAAATTAAATAATTTTTTTGTAAGATGTTTGTGATGTTTAACATTATTTTGAGAAAGGAATGGTGATGTTAGGAGTTGTTATGTCTTTTAAGGCTAAATCTGAGATAACAAAATTTTGAATGTTATATTTTTTTGGTTTATGAAGTGGTTGAAGACACTTATTTATTGGGTGTATTTTAACATGTTTTTGAAAAAGTTGAGTATTTTGACTTTTAGGTGATAAATTTGAGTAACTATAATTTGTAATTTTAATTAATTAAGAAAGTGAGGCTAATATTGTAAAAATAGGCATTTTAAAATGAGTGTATAGTTTTTATAAATAATTTTAAGTATAACAATTTTAGGAAAATTGACTAAAATATATATTTTTTATTAAATGACAATAATATTTTAATTATATATTATTATATATATAAATATATTTAAATAGATTTATATAAAATAACTTGTGTGTATAGTATAACAAATGTTATGACTATTATAAATAATTAGAGGTAGAAATTGTATTATGGAAATGACAATGTATTTAATATATATTAATGTGTAAAATGTTTTAGACAGAAGTAGACACGTGTAAAATAGGGTAATTATATATTTAATTTTGTATTAATATATATTATTTTAATTAGACATATAGATTAATTTTTTGTAAAAACTCGCCCTAAGATATGTTTTAAATAGGGTTTATTTGGTAAAAATAGCTTACAAAACAAAGTCGGTTTTAAAAAAAGATGACAAGATGAGGTTGCAGCGCGGCAGAGCCTTTCTAAAAAAAAATTTTTCATCTCCACGCCGTACGTCCAAACTCCCGGGCAGCTAAAACAAACTGCACACTCAGTCAAAAAACTCTCATAAAAAAATGACGACTTCCTGTCCTGGTCCCCTCCCTCAAAGGTCTACTTCTAAAATCCTTTTCAGTTAACCACGCCCAGCTCGTCTCCATTCCTATGACATGATCGTTCACATATACAGTTCCTAATTTCCCGCTACACACCTCCTCCTGCTTATTTGATGTACGTGTTCAAGAGTTAGTTTCTTTCGTTTGGGACTAAGTTTGCATACAAAGGGAGAGAGACTGTTAAACAAAAAGAATTAGAGAATTTAAGCCCTTCTATCCAGGGGTAGAGCTAGAAGGTGAGTTAGTGCAGCCTTCTGTAAACAAATCTAAAATGCTGACGCAATCTCTCAAAATAGAGGGGAAGAGAAAAAACAGAAAACTTTGGACAAGACTAGATTAGTTGACCCTAATATTGAGCTAAAGTGAGTTTTGTATGTTCTCTGAAGTTTGTGGATTATTTTTCCTTATACTCATTCAAAGAACCCAGACAAATAAGAGACTGAAAAATTAAAGGAGTCTTTTCTTTTCCTTTAAACAGATGTTCCTGAAAATTTGAATATCTTGGTGTAAGTAATAAGTAGCTATGTGTGTATGTGCGTGTGTGTGTATAATATTCTAGTGAACTATAAAATAGTGTCTTCTTATATTAAAGTAGAAAGGGAAAGAAACAAAATGTGGGTGATGAGAACAGAAAAAAGAGAAGAGAAAGAATGGGAAGTAAGCCAGGAAAGTGAGAATTCAGTCATTCCTATCCTCATCCAGCTCATACACAAAAACCAACAAACTCCTTTACCCCATCAGTTGCATAATAATGCAAATGAGCCTTAGCATGCATCACTATTACAGTCAACACACACTGAAAGAGAAATGCCAGCCATCAAAATTTCAATGCACCCAAGGAACTGAACATCATAGTTTATTGTAGAATATTATTTGTTTATCCTCATGGTAGAGTGGCACTCTAGAGCTATACCCTACTCTCATTGCTCAGTGCCATGGCACAGTGTCACACATATGTCATGCAAAGGTTACTAGCCTGGAAAAGAGCAAACGCTGACATTAAATGTCTAGTTTCTAGTCTGAGATCAGGGAGGACAGGAGAAAAAAAAGTATCTCCTGGGTATGAGAGGACCACTGCACTCCTGAGCTCATGAACTCACAAGAGCTGTCTCTGCTTACAAAAAAAAAATCTCACACAAGATCACACCAGTTAGAATAGAGTGGGGAAGGACTCAGTACACCTCACTCTTAGCTAAGGGGCTATAGGAAGTTGAAAGCTTCTGAGAAAGGAGAGTCAATTTTCTTTAAGGGTGTGATCCCTGGTAGGTTGACTGTTCTTCAGTAGATGGCCCACACAGGTGAGTATACAGTGTCACAAACTGGACTCTGTGGATTATGAAAAGGAAAGAAGAGGCCATGAAGCTGAGAGGGAGGTGAGGATGGGGACGAATCTGGGAGAGGTTTAGGGAGATAAATATATCCCAGTTAAACTGTAAGCATATATTACATTCTCAAAGAGTTATTAAAATATATTATTAGCAGTCAGGCTCCTGTAATATGTGTTTTGCACTAGTGTGTAATCAAATCAACATAAATCAGAATCCTACTACAGTAAGATAGAATGAGTATTTACTCAACTGAGAGGTCACTCCATTAATGATAACTGAAAGCTGTAAAATCCAGGCTGAAAGGCCTTCTCCATCAGTTGACAAAAACATGATAGAGAATATGTCCAAATTTAACCTTCTTTACAGAATTCTGCTTCATTTTTAATCTATAAAAAAATGTTTATTTTTAAAGAACCAACATTCTTTGTATCAATAACAAAAGGCACTTGTGAATGTTTTAACTAAGAACTCTCCATACTTCAAAGAATTGTTTTAAGTTTAGTTTAATAACCTTTACTTCTCATATTGTGTTTTTTTTATGGTGTGTGTGTGCATGCCTAGAACATTAAAATATCTTCTATTTAATATAAACACATTGTGTTTATCTATTACAATAAGTGGTTGAGACATCAACCAAATGAGGTGTACTGTGTGACATGTAATCCTTTCAAGTATTTGATACTACGCATTCTTTTGTAGGCATAGCTTTCTAACTTGTAGGTCACAGTTCTACATAGGGTACTGGATATGAATGTAGGTCAAAAAAATGGTCAGCAATAAAAGGTTTCTAAACATACAATAACCAAAAATTAAGTCAAAATTAAATATGTAATGGGTCCCAGGTGCTTCTTGAAACACCTGCCTGAGCTGCTTCATATGACTTTCACACTTGCTTCAGAACATGCAGTGTGGCTATCACATAACAGAGGTCCAACCAGCACTGCCTGATTCAAGACTAAAATATTCTAAAATATTTCATGATGTATTAGAATTGAAATTTGAGTAAGAATAGAGCATAATGTACATTGAATTATATTAGTGTTGTTCAAAATATGATTTGTATATCCTATGCCATCATAAAGCTTCTTTGCAAAAATAGAGATTCTGAGCTTATACTCTAAAACAATGCCTACATTTCTATGATGTTGTCTCATTAGTTGATTTGTATCAAGGTTCTCTGGTAACTAAAATTCACAGAGAAGTCTTTCATGCAAGAAGACAGAGTCTTGATCTGTTATTTCTAGCTCATCTCTGTACACATGAGAAGAAAATCATAGATAAATGATACCTGTCAATCAAGTGAGACATCAGAGAGAAGTTTCCTCTATAAGTAAGAGCTTCTTCTGTTAATAAGCCCTGCATGTTGTTAAAACACACACACACACACACACAAGCACATATACTCACACACACACTCACATGCACACAGATGTACACACACATGCATACACATAGGCACACACAATACTCTTACATGCACACTCACAAACAAATTCACATGCATACAAATATGCAAATGATGCATGCACATGAACACAAGCACACACACACACACACACACACACACACACACACACACACACACACAAACCAGTACTTTGATTATATTTAGGACTACTAAGCTTCAGTTCTCCTAAGTTCTTCTTAATTCTATGAATGCTGAATTTCTTTCCATCATGAGATTTTTGGTCCGATATGACTCTTCAGAATTTTTTTCGGTCAAAACATTTAAGGTTATTTATATTTGAAAACTCTGATGTAGCTCATACTATGTCCATACACAGCTTAGGTGTGATTTGTTTGTTCATTTATGATAAATATTTACAGGTAAAATTATACATAGTTCAACTTTCAAATATCATAAGAATATTAGTAAATATGGTCATCAATATGATAAGGAGCACATGCTTTGGTTAGGACATGGTAACTTAGTTTATGGCCAAACACTTAGTTCAGATAGTCCTGAAATTAAGATCTAAATCAATAAAATTAATTATTCTTCATTAACACTGTAATTTATAATATCCAATAGTCCGAAATCAGAGGGTGGTGACTACTGCTCTGCAATGTCACAGTATATTACATGCTTCGAACCAAGTTGCACTGAAATTAAGCAACACAGGCATGTTCTGCTAGAAGCAGCCTAATTCAATAAATACTTAATTTTGTTTTTATTTTTGGTCATTGCATGTTCAGAAACCTTGTACTCTCGATCATTTTTGTGACTTCTATATTTGGTTACATGACTCTTTACATGACCCATGGAGGGTTGTGACCCACAGGAAGCTCTGTCAATAGTGTAATGCATATTAAGATATAAAAATGTTATGTTATGTATTTCTTCTCTCTGTATTAGTGTCTCAACAATTTAGCTATACTTTGCAATTTTCATACTGTCCTGTGCCAGTGATCCATGTATGATATGTGTGTGATAGTCTGTCATAACACCAAAGTGTGTTATAATCAGGCACTGCATAGTGATGTCAGAAGCATGTAGCCACAAGCATGATAGTCAAGAATTATATGTAGAGAGATAAGGAAGTAGCCAAGACTAAGGAATTGACTCCAAGATCTTGCCTCATGTGACCTACTTCCTCTAGATGATTACCACTTCTAATTTCCAGAACTTCCCCAAATGGCACTTGAACTCACTGCTCACACCTGAAATTCATGTGACATTTCTGGGGAAGGAAAACTTCAAATCCATACAACTCTTCCTGAAATATTCAGTCTTGGCATAAATACATGGACAATTTTTTTAATGTATCATTTTCTCTCTTCATAGAAACATCCTGTCAATTCAATTACTCTAGAAAACATGACTAATGCATCCAACTACAGATAGCAGAATGTGAATATATAGAAAACAAACTTCTATACATCTAACAAGACTTTTTTGTTTGTTCGTTTGATTAGTTAGTTCAGTTGTTGAGTGGTTGATTGGTTGGTTGGTTGGTTGATTGGTTGGTTGGTTTTTAGATACAAGTTTTTTTTCTGTGTATCGCTGGCTGTCCTGGAACTCATTTTGTAGACAGGCTGGCCTTGAACTCACATAGATCTGCCTGTATCTGGCTCTCAAGAGCTGGAATTAAAGGCATACTCTACCACTGCTGGGAACATATAACACTATATAAAAGTAAGTTCTAACAAATTTAAGATAAAATCTACTTTATACCAGCTATTAATGTTTGTTGGAGTCTATGACTAATTAAGATACATATTTTGATAGCATCTAGTAACCTACTGTTCACTTTTAATTTGTCCTTGTAGATCTATTCTTCAACATTTTACAAATATAGTACACATTTCCAGACCACTTCACTTTATATTTTATTTTTGTTTAAGGTCGACAAATTATTTTATCAACAGTCTTAGAAATAATTATTATAAAATTGTAGCTAAATTTTGTTCCCTAAACTTAAACTAGAGTTTAGAAAAACCATTATGAGTAAAAATATGAGTTAATTTACCTTTCATGGCCTTTTAACTCATAACGACTTTTTCATCCATAGTATCACAGAAACGGATTGAATCTATAACTGAGTCTTTCTTAACTCTTTATAGAAAGCAAGAATATTTTTCCTTCCCTAAATTTCAGTATAAAAGTATATGAATTTGGCATTAAACCATCTGAACAACAAAAATGCTTCATTATCAGAAGAATGTAGGCAGCCATGGTAAATAAATGCTAAATTCTACAAACAGTAGAGCAAAGTTTAGTGCATCATTTTTAGCAAGTCTCAATTCACATTTATCTCTAAAAGAGTATTAAATAGGAGAGGTCCATGGAGCTTTGTTGAGCATTAAACAAAATATTCCTTGTGAACTGCTAAGTACAATTTTTTGACTCATAGCTAATACTTGTAACTGGTTTTTTTTGGGGGGGGAGGTTGGTCATATGCACACATGTACATCAACTTGTAGAATAAAAGAGCTTACCTAACTGTTGTATTAGGTTTCTGGGCTGGACTTTCCAGTCTATCTCTGAGGTTCTGATCCACTGACAAGCAGTCCCACAGTTCCACAGAGTCACACAGACACTTATGTTATTTTTATGCTGATTGGCCTAGGGCCCAAGCATATGACTTGCTTCAGTCATGCAGCTCAATACCTTTTTTCAGAGAAGCAGTTCAACTTCTTTCCTCTATGTGTTCTGGAACCTCCAGCAACTCTGTAGCATCTGAGATGTTCCCAGAGTTTTCTTAGTCTAGTAGCCCTGTCCACATTAGCTGTCTGCCTTCTGGCCAATCAGCTTTTTATTAAACCAGTAGGAGGGACAAATATTTACATGTTACTATAATCCCACTACAACCTAATGTGATTATAAATGGTGTTATTTTCTCCTTTACACTGTGTGAACATTTAAGTGTTATACAATGAATAACTTATAGTACAGTGTAAGGTGTCTTAAGAATAATAAAATAAAAAGTATACTGGTAGAGGTATAGTCAAAACTTTTTTGGCATGAATGAAGAAACTCAGAATGGTAAAGAAAAGGGCAGAAAACAGATTGCAAAGATAATGGCCTGAGCAAAATGTCTTTGCAAAAAACAAAAACAAAAACACCAGTAAGCAGCGCCAGGGTAGATTGTAAACCAGAAGAGTGAATGAAAGAATTGAACTGAAAATAATTCAGAAGTGTCATGTTAGGTAAATATAGTGAGCAGAGCCCCAGACTGTGAAACCAGCCAGGTAAGTAGTGCAGTAACACAGGTGTGAAAGGACACTGGCTTAGTTGCTAGCAAAGAAAGAGAATAGAGAATTATGACTTAGAAAAAGAGACAGGTATCACAGGACTGTAATCTTAAAACCTGAGATTTTTAAGGCTGAGGCAGGAGGATACCAAGTTTCTACCTAGTCTGGGCTATGAAGTGAGTTTTAGTTTAGCTTGGGAACAAATAATAGCGATTATAATAATGATGTTTATAATTGTTATTAAGCCTGTTGACTTAGCTCAGTAGTAGAGTGGTTGCCTGGGATATGTTATGCCCTAGATTCACTTGTTAGTAGTTCACACACAATAAAATAGTTGAGACTCCATATTCCACATTATGGTATTTTCATTAGGATTATCTCCATACATTCCAGAAATTCTCCATTGTACTAGATTTCTTTCTTTTTTTTTTTAAAGTGTTATCTTTTTTTTTCTTCCTTCTTTATTTTGTATTTATCAAAAAAAAACACAGTAAAAAGAATTTAAAATGTGGAAGAGTTAACAATAACTATACAGAGGATAAGAATGATAAGCATGGCTTATCAAGGGAAGAAATACAAATAAGATTGCTACACCTATATTTTCTTTGTGTTCATCTTTCCCTCTGAATTTTTTTTCCATCCC